>CM035429.1:28969056-29011556 GCA_020310875.1 Ceratopteris richardii
CACCCTCCACTGATGACTGCCTTGGAGAAAGTCGCCACTGCCCTTGATTATTGCCTCATTGCATCCTTCTGTACTAGTTGACACACCGACTAGTCAAGCCACAGAAATAGACTCATAAACAGCTCAAAAGAGGATTCTACAAACTTTGGGCAATCAGTAGGAGACATAAGCATACACCTTCATTCTACGTGCTGGACTTCAATTCTCTAAACATACATACTCAAAAATTTAGTCTTCCAACTAGCTGCTCAAGAGAAGATTGGCCAATCACTGCTTGCCCACTACTCACTCAGAGTGCCAAGCTAGCTGAATCCAATTCTACCAAGTGGAGCACTAGTGGTAAGCTAAGAGCTCTACACACACAAAGAGAAGGCAAAGCTTCAGCAGTGCATTCCTTCCTTGAGTCTCTCTCTGAGCCTTCTTAGTTGAAGGAGAGGTCTACTTATACAGTTTTCCTGGAAGTGAAGGATAGCAAAAGGGGACAAAATTAGTTTCTTATTTGGTAGGCTCTCTGACAATTTTGGTACTCTGGAAGCTTCCTTCTTGGTCCACTTTTCCATGCAGTCACTATCTTCCAAATTTTGGTATTCGGCACCGTCCACCGTCCATGAGTTCTCTGCGTGCAAGTGGCTGAAAATTTAGACCATATGGAGATCTGAAAAATTTAGTCACTTTTTTCAAGTGAAAAAGTAGACTAAATCAAAAGTACACCCTTTTCTTAAAAAATAGACTCCTTTTGAAGTAAGTAGACTAACTTCATAAAAATGGTGAACTTTTGAAATAAGTAGACTAACTTCATAAAAATGGTGAACTTTTGAGTAAGTCGACTAACTTGTAAAATTTGACTAAAAAAATAGACTAGTTTGAGAAATTGGTCAACTTAGGAATTTGGACTACTTGGAGAATTGGTGAAATGGAAAAATTAGACGACTCAGGAAATTGGTGAAATGGGAAAATAGGCAACTTAAGAAAATAGGTGAAATGGGAAATTAGGCAACTTGGAAAATAGGTGAAATGGGAAAATAAGCGACTTAAGAAGTTGGGAAAACAGTGAGGTAGGAAATTGGGAATCTGGCCTTCTTTTGGAACTCATGAGCTGGATCCCCTTTTCACCATTTTCTTTCTCTTCACTTCTTTTGCTTCTCCTCTTGCTCGAAGTTGAGGTAACTTGTCTTGTATTTGGCTTTTGCATCTTGAAAAGCAAACATAAAATACGTTATTTTAAGGGTATATCAAAGCAACCCACTACATTTCTTCAATATGATAAATAAATAAATAAATAAAAATATATGTAATAAATAAATATTTTTTTAACATATGTATGCATTGTTTGTAAATGTATTGAACGCTTCATTCAGTGCGTTCAATACATTAGATTCAAGTATCCTTCTTGATCAATGCAAGCACCATGGAGTGGGCATAAGAGGAGAGAGAAAGTAGTGAGCGAGATTGTAGGAAAATTTGATGAAAGAGGGAGAGACTACATGTATAAGTTTATAGCAAGGCCTTCATTTATGTGAGTTTAAGGACCTACTTTTATTTAAAACATAACCTTTGTTCACTTGGACTTAAAGAGGATGAAAGAGGGGAGAAAAGTACTGAGAGAAATTGCAAAAAATTTTGACAAAGAAGGGGAAGAGACTGCATGTACAAATTTTTAGAAAGCTATCACTTATGTTATGTGAATTTGAGGACTTAAAATGTGACCTTTGGTCATTTGGACATGTCCACACACGCCCAATGACTAAAGGGTTAAGATTAATAAAGAAAAATATGAGGGCCAAGAAATACAAGAAAAATATGCAAGGATGGCTCTTACAGAGAGCTATCACATGGAAGACTATAAATGTACAACAAGCGACATAATCTTGTGATGGGTGTTCTTCAACAACAACTCTTCGATGCATATTGATGGAGTCAAGGATGGTGTTGAAGGCAACAACTGTATGTCTTGTTTTGTTCTTTCAAAAGCTTCTTCGATAACAACTTCAATTTGCTTTGCCTTCTTTTGGTCTCCCTTGGCTTGTCTTCTCCCCTACTCCACCATTATTGCAATGTGTCTTCCATTGGGCTTCCAAAGAGGAGGCACCCAAATTGTAAGAAAACATTCTGTTGCCTCCCAAAATCAGCGGCGCAATTGGGTGACAAAATTTCTTCATTCCCCAGGTAGGCGGAAGCAAATATGGAGAAAAAAAGATTCTTCTCAGCTTGTGCACCTACCTATTCAAAGGTGCCTACCTGTTGGAAGGAGATTCATGGGAGTAGAGAGGTGACAAAGTATCCCCATGGCTGGAAAAAGGGCACCAGCCTATGGGCTGCCCTCTTCTTCATCCACGAAGAAACTTCTACCCTCAGGCTGCTGCTATGATTCTTCCCCAACCCGGAGCACAAGGAAAGACTCCACATCAGGTATAATTAGTGCCAAACCCTGCAAGAATATGTTTACCTATCTGCTGCCCCAACTTGGGCAGGAAAAAACAGCACCACCCATGACAAAAATCAGTGTCACCTTGGAAAATATGCCAACCAACCTGCTATTTTTCCCACAACACCATCTAAAGCTGCACTGCCCTAAGCCATAAGAGCAGCCACCCATGATAGGGTACCCTCTATTGAAAAAATAAGGCTTATTCTCGAGGAAAGGGAGAAGGAAAAATCCTCTCTTCCCCCCCCAAATGATTTGTGCTGCCATCATCTCCTTCATTCTTGGGAAGACAGGTGATGATGTCCTAGAAGACTTCTAGGGGGCAAAAGATTCTTATCAGCTGCACCTATCAATTTGGGAAGAGAATACTTACCTCCAACCTCCTTCCCAACCACAAGCTTGCATGTGCTCCCCTTGTTTCCTACTCTTGCTGGATGTGTCCCATACCACCTCCAACAAGTGGTTCAGAAGCATGTCAAGCTAAATCATTCCAGCTCCATGAGCTCTACTGGATTCGTGAATGTTGCCATGCCTCATTTCTGCTTGCAGGAATTGGCTCTGACACCAATCTTAGATCCCTCCAAGATTAGCGCTGTGACACAAGACACGACACAAGCCATATTCACTAACACAGAAAGGCGGACATCAGAATCACCTCCCAGCCAGACTCACCTCCCAACCATAGGATCCACAACAACCCACCATCGAGCCTAGGAGTCTGCAGCCAAGTGAATGGAATACCACCATGCCCACACCCTACAAGTGTGTGGACTCCACCGTGGGCCAAGAGTCGAAGAGCCCCATAACAGGAATGAATGACAAATGAACCAATGGGTACTATTTATGACCTCTTTTGAGGAGGTGGCCTAATTCACACTTGGGCAGACACTCCACACTTGGCAGGCCAATTCGACTACATGCGTTCATCATTGATTTCCTTTGGATTTAGGGATGTATAAGAGGGATTGAATTCATCAAGATCAGTATGATTACAACCACAATGGGGTGCCTTTATATAGCCAATGAGTACTAACAACAAATCAACGAAAAAGCTAAAGAAAGCTGATTTTTGGAAAAAAATATAGCGCAAGCCCTATTTTGGCCTTTTATTTTTTTTCGCAAAAGCTAGTAATAGCTCTTCATGGAGCTTTTGGAGGCCCCACTTGTACAAACTCTGAACCTTGAATTATTATGATGTGGATTCATATGATCTTCCCACTTGTCAATTGCATTTCGTGAAGTTATGAACTGCTTTTGACTTTTGAGAAGAAATTACGGATTGAATTTTGAAGGAGCAATTCATGTCCAATGGGTAAGTCTCATATATGGATGGAAAGCTCTCTTTAAGCACTGCAAGAATATGTGAAAAAATTCACTTGCAAATTTCAACCATTTTTTACCAAGTTGGAACAGCAAGTTGACATGCAAGTTGATTATCATTTTGGGCTTCATCTAGTGAAGGTTAACCCATCGACCATCTTTTCTTTGATTTTTATCATTTTGCTAACAATTCCCCCCTTAGCTGACACTAGGTATGTCACATGCATGCAGGTTATACAAGCATGTTACACACACAAGGTTTATACACAAAATCACAAGATATACACACACAAATTATGGTACCCATACAAACATATAGTTGTCATATATCATGCAAAGTGTCCACACAAATACACAAGGACCTTTACATGAAGAGCACTCTACGCACACACATACACAAAGACTACTCACACATCTCATGCTCTTCTCAACTACGTATTTTCTTGGGAAGATAGATACAACAAAGGGATGACACAATTAAGATAGCATATAAACTATAACATATCATCAAGACTCTTGGCCAATCCTCTCCAATCAAGACAATATATTCTTATCTACACTTACCCACACACACATACATACAAAGGAGATTTCATATAGGTTAGAATACAAAGTTGTTTTTTTCAATTGTGTTCACCTCATCTTCTTATTTTTGTTGAGCTTCTACGAATTCAGCCTCTGCTTGATTCTCCTTCTTTTTGTCACAAAATTTTGCTTTATGAGTTTTATCTCCACAATTTTTGCATGGGTCAGTAGTATAACAATGTGACTCCTTATCATTTGTTCTTCCGCAATGTTCTCACTTTTTGAATTCTTGTTATTGATGCTTGTTGCCATCCCTTGAAGCCTTTTCTCTTGCTTCTGAATGGCTTCTATTACTCTGTCAAGTTTTGGATTTTTCCTGTTTTGCATAATAGTAATAATCATGTCATAGGAAGAAGGTAAGCTTTTCGAGAGAACGTTGTGGTCGAGAATCGAGACTCAAGCTCGGAAACCATTTTCAAAAAAAAAAATTGAATCAAGCTAAATGGAAAACCCATCAGATAATTAAACCTGTGGTGATCTCTATCCTTGCATTCTTTTTTTTAACATAACAGATTATATCAACTTATGCAACCATGTGTGTATGTGTACACATCATGTAAATATGGAATCAATGTGTGCTTGATTGTGTACATTTGTGTAATTGTGTAAACTTGCGTTTACATATGTAACTATGACATGTGATTGAAAAATGGATATATATGTGTGTGTATTCACGTGTGTTTATTGTAAGTAGGCATTTGAGTATTTTTTGTGTGCTACATTATGTATATATTTTATGTGCATGTGTATTTCTGCATGTTAATCAATATGCGTGCATATTATGAGTTATCTTGTGTGACTTTAAATATATGTATGTATGAAAATGCTTATCTGCACCATGAGCTTATATGTGCGTTTAATATATGTATGTATGTCCGTGTATTCAATGTGAATGTATGCATGCATGTGCATAAAGTTGCTTCTAATGGAAAATACTTACTCATACGAATTACTGCTAATGTATATGAAGAAGGGAAATGTTTTTTTTAGAGGAAGGAAAAAGGAAAGAAACTACATGGCAGACCAAGGAAGCTAAGGAATAGAGGTTTCGTGAGAGAGAAGGATTCACATGGAATTTTCTGGGAAAAAGGAATGATTCCTGGTGGAGGGTGACACGCAGACGTAGCAGCCTTCGCGAAGGAGCATTCGATATGGAGAAAAGGAGGCGGCATCAGTTGATCGTGGGGGGATTTGGCTAGGCAGAGAAAGGTACTTGTGGGCGGTGTTGCTTAGCTCCAGAGGAAAGAAAGGACGCGCACGAGGGGGAGTTCCCAAGGAGATTGCTGCGCAGTTTTCAAGCATGCTGTAGGATTTGATCCTCTCTCCTTGCGGACCACGGAATGGTGCGCGCAATCCATTTTTATGGGGCGGCCGGACTCTCTGACTGCAGTGTTCTGATTCAACAAGAAATCTTCTCATGATATGCGTTGCATCATTGTCGTGCGAATGGGAATCCGTAGGCGAAACGGTGCAGCTCGCAATTAGCTAACTCGGCTTCATCAGCCTGCATGCGTGTGAGTCGCTGGAATTATAGTTATTACTGAAAACGGGCGAGGAGTTTTGAGGGAGGTGTATGCAGAAGAACGAGAAGGTCAATTTACAGAAATCGTCTGTCGCATCAAGAGCATGATTTGTTGACAGAAAGCTGATGACCCAAGAATTGAGTAGCACGAATTTCAATCACTGACATCGGACGCTGAAGGCATAATTTGCTGGCGACGCTATGGGAGCCTACAACGGGGAAGAAGCTGATGGGTGTCCGTGTTGTTCTAGCGACCACTGCTCATACAAGATCCAGACAACATTCATGAACCTTCAAGAATAAATTAATAAAATATAAAAGGACTTCTTATAAGCATCCTTATGGTATGGGATTAAAAATCCGGGAAACCTCGAACAAGTCATTCGTAATGTACCTTGTGATTTACTAAATTTCGAGATTAACCTTAATAAAATCTCTTAGTCAAGATTCCAGCCTCCTTTGCACGAACCCTGCGACAACGTCAACTTCTTGAAGTTTTGTTATGGGATTGTTCATACCAAGTAGTTGTGCTAAATAACTTTTGAAATTATATATATCCACTAGTGTCGACTCTTCCATTTCTAACTCATAGAAGGAGTCAAAAGTGATGCCAGGGATCGTTGAGTCCTTCCACCGAAAATTCCTTCTAACTTTATCCAAGCTTCACCTTTATTCTCGATGCCTGCTAGAGGATGAATATACTCATTGCTTAGACTCAATCCAATAGTGGATAAAGCTTTCCTAATTCTATATATAGTTTTTATGTTTGATCCTTCAAGAGCTTGTCTTGACATTGAGGCCCCTCCAGAACTTTCACATGTGGTTGAGGATGAAAAAATTCTTTGAGCTTGAGCTTGGGCTTGGGACTTATAATGTATGGGAGCTTTAGTGCGTATGCTTATTCCTCCTCCTCCTAACCACCTAGCTTCAGCTTCCACTTCATCCCCAAATCATTGATCATGAGAAGATATTGAAGCCTAGTTTGCCATATATGGAAATTATCTCCATTAAAGCAATCTTCTAACAATATATTGGAGGATGCCATCTTCCCTCCTTGCTAGAAACAAGGGCTGTAATACAAGCTGAATTGATCAGCTGCTCCTAACACTCAGTAGATGTGCAACTATCCTCTGAAGTCTAAAGCACCATGAGATAACACTACCTGCAAATGCATATACATAACCACTTATGGATTTTTGCATATCCTCATCACATTACAAAGCCACAATATCCCTTCCCTTCCCATACCATACGCATTTGCTCTTGGCCCCCTTCAAGTATCTCATAATGAACTTGATTGTATCCCAATGTGGTTTGCCTCAGTTACCCATGTCTAAGCTTACAAATCCCATCACATGAGCAATGCCAAGCCTAGTAGCAACCATTGCATACATAAGTGATCCACAGGCTGATGCATATGGTACACCCTTCATATAAATCATTGTCTTCTCTAGATCGACAATCACCCTTGGAAAGCTTGGTGTATGGATGTAATGGCACTCCAAGAGGCTTTGATTAAGCCATACTAACTCTATCAAGCACCTTTTTCAATGTCAACCATGTTTTTCTTGCAAAAAACACAATGTGTGCTGCTTCCTATACCTTTCTACCCTCATTCCAAGGATATGTTCAGCTTCACAAAGGTCTTTCATTGAGAATGCGACATTTAGCAATTGTTTTGAAGCATCCAATGTACCCTCTTTCTTCGCAGCCAACAGCATATCAACAACATTAAGTACAAGAATGATGAGACTTCCATCTACATCCTTTTTTTATTGTGGCTTCTTTTGAGCTCGTGTTTGAGCATAAATGCATCAAACATCTTTACCGTTGTCTAGGAGCTTGCTTCGTCCCATGCAAGCTTCCCTTCAGCTTACATACAAGATGTTTCTTTCCAAGAATCACATAACGTTTGGTTTGTTTTATGTAAAACTCCTCATCAAAATCATCATGCAAGAAGGCTGTTTTTACATCCACTTGGTACAGCTCTAAATCCAAGGTGGACGTACAAGCAAGCAATGCAAATAATGTGGTCATTTTGACCACAAGAAAGGGGAATTCCTCAAATTCTACACCCTCTTTCTGAGCACATCTTTTTGCAACCAGCTTTGCCTTATGCTCAGGTTTTCCATCAGCAATCTTGATTTTACATATCCATTTGTTAGGAATAGCTTTCGTTCCCTTGGCCGATTCAACCAAGTCACAAAAATCAGTTGCATGCAAAGCTTTAATCTCTTCTTTCACAGCAATCTCCCACTTCTTATGCTCACATGACTTTGCCTCCCTATAAGTAAGAGGCTCACCTCCATCATCTCCCACTTCTTATGCTCACATGACTTTGCCTCCCTATAAGTAAGAGGCTCACCTCCATCATATAACATAATACAATGCAAAGGGAGTTCATACTTAGTTACTTGCTTCCTAACATGTGTAGACCTCCTCCATCATATAACAGGATACAATGCGAAGAGGGGTCATACCTAGTTACTTGCTTCCTAACATGTGTAGACCTCCTGACCCAATGATGAACGATCTACACTCAGGCCTAATGGGTGGCTGTACATGCTGAAATTTGATCTTTTTACAGTCACTCTTTGAGGCAAGATTATTTTTCTGCAGTCTTACCTCATCAAATACGATATCTTGGCTATGTATTACCTTCTTAAATTCAAGTAGCAGTATTCTATAGCTCATTTCACCTTCATCTCCATATCCCATGAAGATGCTTTTCATAGACTTTGCGTCCAATTTACTTCTCAACTGAAGCCTAATATGCACAAAAGCATGGCAGCCAAAGATGCATAGATGGTCATACAATGCAGGTTTGCCAAATCAAACCTCTTCAGAGATGCTAACTTTTAAACAGACATGAGTGGATTGATTGCAAACATCTACTATTGCAGTGTTCATGCCTCCTCCCAACAAACCATGAGAAAAATTAACTGCCGACAGCATGCATCTCACCCTTACACAAAGGGTCCTATTGCACCTTTCAACCACACCGTTAAAAGAGGGGCTGTTAGGGACCATTAGCTCCCTTATAATGCCAAGATTTTCACATTATCTATTGTAGACTCACCTATTGACTTCAATGTTGATAAACTCACCCCCATTATTTGTGCATAAGCATTTCAGCTTTATACCCGTTTGGGTGGTCACCAATGCATGAAATCTTATAAATGCAGCAAAGGCTTCATCCTTCGATTTTAGCAAGCAAACCCAAAGCTTCCTAGAATTGTCATCAACAAAAGGAAACAAGTAAAGAGCACCCACCATAGACTTGTGCACATGCTACATACATCAAAATGAACAAGATCAAGCATATTAATTTATAAGAGACACCAAAGTAATAGAAATTATTTACTTCTTTGCCATACTAAATCATTACGAAAATCAAACTTTGTGCCTTTAGCATCTAGCTTGTCCATGGTACATAATTAATCAAGGCCCTTATGGCTTATATGGCCAAGCCTTTTAATGCAATAAACTTACCCAAAAGGGATTTTCCATGCAAATGGAACAAAGTCCCTTCCTTTGTGCCTTTAACAATCAGCCTTGAGCCTTAAATGAGCTTCTATAAGCTTTGTGGCAATGCATATCCAGCTACCCAACTAACAAGAGGCTTTTCTTGATTCCTGGAACATATCTCACATCATTCTCATCCAGCTAATTGGTGCCATCCACTAAAAGATGCATCATGCATTGTACGGTGTACCAATACCCTCGATGGAACAAGCATGGTTGTCCCCAAGGTATACGTTGTTAGATCTTCTTGCATGATAAGTAGAAAAAACACTTAACAGGAGTCACATGGAGTGATGCACCAAAATCAACTATCCATGTCTAAGGCAAAGCATTCGTTGTAAGCAAAGTATCAATAAGACCACTCTTGGTGATCTTCGTATCATCTTGCATGTAAATAAAGAGATGCATCATGTACACAAGCGTCATTAGCTATCATAGTAGCACATTGCATGTCTTCCATATCTGAGAACTCCTCCATGACCACATTCAAGGCTGCATTGACCTTCTCCTTCTCCTTAGAGCTATCCTATCTCTCTTCCTTGCTCTCTTTCTTCTTCTTGTCACTTGTATTCTTTTCCTTTCTTGTTCTTTTTTGAAGCACCTATAAGGAGGCTTCTTGTGACCCTTTGGGCCACACTAAGAACGTGTCAAATCACCTTTGCCTTTTCTTTCACTTTTACTCCTTTGTGAATTGCCACCTTTGTTCTCTAGTCTACCTCTAGACATGTTAGCAAAGGTACTATCCTCCCCGCCTTCCTCCTAATTTCCTCATTCGATGATAAAACCCCTAACACCATCAAATGTCAAGTCGGGGTTATTTCTAAGCCTTGTAACTACCAAGGGGTACCTATGCATGAGGATAAGTGCTCTATAGCACTTTCACACTCCTAAAGCGGCATACTGACAAGTTTGTGCATTAAATGCACATGATTCACAAGTGTAGTGTTCTCATATGTGGCTTTTAGCCTTTGTCATACCTCACGTGCTGAAGTAAGGCCTTCAAATCCAATAAAATTTCATAGAAACAATCTATATTTATTTATGTGATGGCTTTTTGTTCAAGATTCTGAATGCTTCATCTGTCGTATCCTCAGGCTTGATTTGTTCAAAAGCACCTTCGCAATCCTTGAGAAAGCAAATGCCCTTGTAGATTGATGATTAAGTGCCAAGATGGATTACGCGAGAAGTGTCGTATGCACTCTCTTGGACAACACCAAAAGTTCAAGCTTAGCAATCCTTCAACAATTTAACGATTAGTGCTGAGTCTTGACTCTTTCATACAACAACACAATAAGAACAACTCGATAGACCACACAAGTGGATAATGCGATAGCTAAACTTGAAACACACACAAAGCAAGGAGGACAATTCACTCTTCTCTAGAAGTTATTACATCAAGAGAATGATTCCCATGCCAAGATAACAATAAGTTGAAGCACTAGTACAAGGCATTAGGTTATTACCCAAGTTACAAGAAGAGGTTTCAAGCACCAACTAGATCCAATTCCACACCAAAAAATTTAGACGACACACCTCTATGCATTTCAAGGATACCCTTTAGCTTAGTACAACAATGTAATGCTTCTTTTTATCCAAAGTGCCCTCTTCTAAAATTCCTCTCTCTATCTCTTCTAGAATGGCCATGGCTTTCTTTTATACATGAATCCTTGTGATTTCCTTACAAGTAGTGGTGGTGTACATTGAAGATAATGTATGAGATATTGCCTAGTAGTGATAGGACTAGTCGAATTGGTCAAGTAGGCCATTACGTTCCAATAGGTAGTTACTCTTGGTAGAGTTGAACCTTGTCCTACCTACTTTGATCCACAATATTTTTCGTCGCATTCATCATCGTGGTCTTGAGAAGTGGTCCACTCAAGTGGTTCATATGATGGTACAAGTGGTGGTGATCCTAGTCATGCCCAATGGCCTCCCTTGGTCCACATCCATTGGTCAAGATATGTCCAATCGCCTAGTCATGATTCTTGGCCTAGCTTTAGCTACATGCTTTAGTGATCTCCCCACTTCTCTTTCTTCAAAGAACACCCGGACTATACGACGGAATCTTCACATCGGTATTAGTGGTTTACTGCATCCCCTCCCTCATGCTTGAAATTTCTGTAACTTCTTCCTCCTTTCCATCTTGTGAAAAAAATTGTTGTCTATTGGTATTTGACCTCATAGAAGATAATGTATTTGACCTCGTAGAAGTCACATTGTCTCTGACGGATGTTCAACTCTTTGAGGGACTATTCCAAGTTTTCCTTAAGCTCTTGCACATGTTGAGGAGATTACTTGAGCCATCGAAGATTCAATTTCCTTCTCATTGTCGACCATCGTAAATTTAGTGCAAACAAATTCAATGCTCATAATATTAGCAATCATGAACATCGATGAATTTCCTATCTTCAACAATGTGATTGACCATATATTGCAACATAGTTTTACTGATGTCCATCGAGCAACAACCTTCCGAACTCGGAGAAATGGAAGGACGGATACTGAGCTTAGACCTTTTTGTGTGTTTGAGCTAATCTATCTCTTGTATGACATGGGAGAAGTGGAAGCACCCATATGCAGTGGTGGTGTAGTGGAGAAGAGGGTATGTTCGAGATGAGTTTGAAGGCTAACTCAAGGGATTGAGAAAAGGGATACTCAAGGGTAGGGGTTGAGGTGGTGGTGTCTCAGAAGCCAATGCTTGTAATGAGCCAAAGGGCAAACAATTAGTGATTTGCGTAGTTAGAGCATTGACTATTGGTGCTCCAATCATACTGAAGACAAATAATGCAGCCAATAGCATGCATGGTGCAAATTCTATTAGTGCATGGATTACATCCGATGAAGAGGATTGGAGGAAGAAGAAACATGCATTTTCCTTCCTGTTAAAGATAAAGAGCAAACCGGGATGGTGGAGAAAACCAAAGAGGAGCATACTAG
This sequence comes from Ceratopteris richardii, assembly GCA_020310875.1. NCBI lineage: Eukaryota > Viridiplantae > Streptophyta > Polypodiopsida > Polypodiales > Pteridaceae > Ceratopteris > Ceratopteris richardii. The sequence continues at coordinate 28,981,371 of CM035429.1, forward strand.
GATGGTGGAGAAAACCAAAAAGTGCCTCACTTTTGTGATGAAGAGTATGGTCAAGACTTCGGGCGAGGAGAATCAAGATGCAAGACCAAAGAATGAGTGGAAGGTGAAGAGTGTGGTGCAACAGATGGTGAAGGGTGAGGTCTAGATGAGGGCGTTCTTGGCATGGATGAGGGGGAGGTCAAACTGTGTTTGGCCTTCTTCATTTTCACATAGCCAGTGTTACATTATCATCTCAAGCAACATGTGCTCGTAGAGCTTCCTAGCCATAGTGAAAAATATCACGATTTTTATGTAATAAAATCCACAAAAATCACGATTGCAATTTAAGTCATTAGGAACAATTTTTATGCCACAAGTCATATCTATATTCATACACTAATGGTTCTTGTAATTGTTCACTTCTGTTGAAAAAAAAAAATGTGTGCACATCCTCTTAAGAAAGTTATCTTCAGCCTTTGCACTCTACTTCTCTTTCACGTAGCCTTGACTCTTGAAGTTTGCACACTTGAGATACAAAGAGAGAGAGGGGGGGTTTTTTTTTTGGGGGGGGGGGGGGGGGGGGGGGGCTTAGAGAGAGAGAGAAAGAAAGAAAGAACGTCCACGGGAGGCCGAAATCGACCTATGGGACCGATCAGGTACATCAAAACATTACATTCCACTTGGGGGGAAGCCCTCAAGGGGCTATAATAAAAGGGAAAAAGAGAGAGAGAGAGAGAGAGAGAGAGAGAGAGAGAGAGAGAGAGAGAGAGAGAGAGAGAGAGATTTCAACCTTAAGGACTTCTCTAGAGAGTGTGAGAGAAAGAGAGAGACACTTGAGCCCTCTATTGAGATGAGACAGAAGAAAAAGGTTTAAGCCCTCTATTGTAGTAAGCTAAGCTCTAGATTTTAGCCTTTAATACCTACTTCCTTTAGCTGCAACTTCCAACCTTTTATCATCATGGGAAGGACTCCATATGTTATGAGAAACCATGTGAAAGAGGTTGGTTATAATAGTTGGCAATGCAACTATTGCATGGAAATTTACACAAGCTCCATATCTCATATCAAGGCTCATCTCCTCGGGGATTGAAAGCTGGAGGCATTGAAAAATGCACTTCTATTGGATTGTTGAGGAGCTAACGGCTATTTTCAATTGAGCAATGGGATGGGTAATGTGTCATATGGTTCATCCTCACATAGCAATGAGGATCAAGCCGATCCCATTGATGATATTACCCCCTTGTTAGCCCAAGAAGCAAGATAAACTTAAATATACATGCCAGAAGAGCATAGACACACACAAGTAACGAATCAAAAATTAGAATGACTCCAAATCACAAGAGTAACAAATACAAAAAGATACAAAATACAAGTCATCTCAATACTCAGCTACTAAAAAAGAGCATTCAAGGTAGATAACAAAAGAGGCTAGGATGAAGAGGTTGAAGTATAATTGTCCAAAAACACAAAGTATGGCAGCAATCTCCCTCATAGACCTCCAAAAACAAACTTCACACATAGGTAAAAATACTCCTTGACACAGGCAAACATACTCCTACAAGTATAAGCAAAAGTATTCAAGAATAAGCGGAGAAGATCTTACACATGGGCTGATATATCTCTTTGTTCGCACAAATATGTAAGAAGAATCACACACATAAGAAGAATCACACACATAAGAAGAATCACACACATAAGAAGATTCACACATACACAAAAGAGCAAAAACATACACAAAAATAAGTTAAAAATATAAATGACTCATTATAAAATAAAAGAGATACTCCAAAAACACAAAAAACGTTACTTGTGCACTACTTCTCATGAGAGCCTTCGACTATGAGGGAAATGGATTACATGAAGAAATTGAAGGAACTGCAGGTGAAATAGATAATGAGCTTCAAGCGAAGAAAATTGACTGATTACCTCCCACCATCCTCCTTAGTAGCTGTTAACTATTCATAGAATGACCTCCACAAGGAAGCAGGAAGAGTACTCTCTATATCTTGTGTTTAAGTGACCTGCAGCTCCTCCGTTACAGATTAGATAATGATGATGAGCTTTTTATGAAAGCATGGGAGCGATCTTCTTTTAATGACATAGGTAACTGTGTTTGACTTAATGATGTGGCTGATTGTAAAATTTTAATGATGATAATTTTACACGTGGAGATACCTTTAATTATAGGTGCAAAAATTTTATGATAATATGGCAGCTTGACTTGCCTTGAATATTCAACCTTTTACTTTTTTGCTCTATTGACCAATTTGACTAGAATTAGTGTTTGGTTTTTAGAAGTCAAAGAGTGGTTGGACGATGGCATATAGGATATGGTTGAAAGCTCTTAGAGAGTAGATTTGAGCTCTATGATTTATTTTCTCAATATAAAGTATCAATTGTTTGATCGAATGATTAGTGTTTAAAATATACAATTTATCTTAAATTACAAAGTTACAATTTAATGTCCTAATGAAATGTGTACAACATATACAAGTTACATTTACCTCCTACAATTCCCCCCTAAATTCTATTTGTCTTTGGCTTTGAAGAAGGAATGAAATGAAAACTTTTGAAGAATTTTCCAAACTTTTTTCTGTTGGAGTTAGACATCTGCGAAAGCACACGAACAGCACAAGGAAAAAGAAGAAACTTGGAGCACAACACACAATACTGAATGAATTACCACTAGAATGTACAAAGATAAGTAGCCCGTTCAAGCAATAGGCATATATACAAGCCTTGGAAAAAAACTTCCTAAAGAGGAAAAAAAGTGCCCCGGCAGTCCTAGTGTGTTCACACACATCACTACCTAAACATATCAACAAATCCCCCATGGGAGTGATGCGGTGAACAAGGAGTTGGCACTCATGTATAAGAAAGTGCCAAGCTATGTGGAATCAATCCACAAAAGGGAGTAAGCCCAAAGCTTTGCAGAAAGCTTCAAACTTCTCCCTAGGCAAAGCCTTCGTGAAAAGGCGTATTGCCCACGCAGGAGAACATTGCACACCTTTTTACTATCTCTCGAGCAGAGAACCTCTCCTTGACATAATAATAATGCACCTCAATGTGCTTAGTGCGAGCATGGAACACTGGGTTCCTCGCAATTGCCAATGCGCTCTGACTGTTAGTGAAGATGGTGGTGGAAGAAGACTGACCAACACCCAAATCAGCCATAAGGCACATGAGCCACACACACACTCAACAGTCGCTGTGAAAGCTTTCCTATACTAAGCCTCACAACTGGAAGTGGCCACAGTAGGCTCCTTCTTGCTCAACCAAGATATGCATGAGCTACCAAGCATGAAGCAAAAACCACTAGTGGACACACGAGTGTCATAGGAACCTGCCAAGTCAGAGTCAGAAAAAGCATGCCAATTTAGCTGTAGAGATCCCCCCTTGAGATAAAACAATCCAAGTAGCCGGGTACCACTCAAGTAGCGAAAGATGCGCTTAACCGCCTGCCAATGCTTGACACCTGGGCAATGCATAAACCTACTCATCTTTGGGACAGCAAACTAGACATCTGACCAAGTAATGCATAAGTAAATCAAGCATCCAAAAGTTCCCCTTTTCTATTGAATTTACTAATGATTAATTTGAACACTAATGATTAGTTGACAACACTGAACTACAAATGAAGACAAACTTGAACATAGACGAGAAAATCTAAACAATTAAGAGCAAACAACACCATACTTTACTAAACGAGAAATATTTGAATCAATATGAGGCATTCGTATCATGTTAATGCTAGCAAATTCCGGTTCTAATCTTTTATCATAAATATCTACTTCCAAACCAAAAGGAGATTGAAATATTTTTAGATCTAGGAAAGCACAAGAATCACCAAGTGAAGTACAATTCAACTCACAAAAATTTTTGGGATAAATGCCACCACCAAAAGCATCATTGTTTAAATACATCAAATCTTGAAAAGAACTAAAATCATAAACAAACAGATCATCTACAAAGAGTCTAATATTAGAAAGTTTGTGTAAAATGATAGGACAAGTATTAGCTAAAAGAAACCTTTCCATGACTTCAAATTCATAAGTAAAAAGATAAAAATTAGCAAGAAAGAGAGCACAATTTGTACCCATAGGAATTCCAATACATTGTTTGAATAAAGTATCACCAACTGAAATATACAAGTTTTCTTAAAGAAAATCTAACCATAGAAAAATGTCAATTTCATCTACTATTCTAGTGTAACGTTTCTTTCTATTATCTATATCTATGGACTTGGATTTCAACCATAAATAATTAAAATGCAATGCAGACTTTTCTACCAAAAGAACCTGACATCTATCTTTGGTGAATTTAAAAGAGAAAACTTCCCTAACTAAAGAAGAAATCCTATGTTTTATATCATTCAAATCTAACTTTGTACAAAGTGGTGAAGTCAAAATTTTGAAGCCCCAAAGGAACAGATTTTTCTTCTAGAGTTCTTGAAGAGTTGAGAGACTTTATTACAGAAATAACACCTAGTGAATTATCTAAGATCCAACTAGAGGAAGCTGGCACATCTCCATCTTTAAGTAATTCCTTCCAAATATCATGGATAATAAGTAAAATGGCTTTAAATCAATTGCTTAACCATTTGGAAACATCTGTGAGATAAGTATTACAAGATGAAGCTATAAATCTGAGTTTAATGGGGTTCTTATGGAATTTCCAAACTGTATATAAAAATGGTAAATTTTGATACAATTTGAAACCATAAGATTTACAAAAATCTTGACGACTTGAAATAACTTCTCCAGAAGAAACATTTGCAAAACTGATATGTAGAAGAGTGAGTTTCTTTCATAAGGCACTCTACATAAAATTTTTTACAAGTAAATACAAAACTTATTAGCACATTTATCCACATAAGAAATCGCAAAGTTTCTATGAAAATTTTTTAGTGAAGTCAAATCACTTACCGATAAGCTATCTAATGAAGGGGAATTCGTCTCTAAAGCTAAATCAACCTTCATAGAAACTTTCTTCATAACTACTGATTTCCAATGTGTAATCCACGAATACCTAAAGATTCTTCAAATTTTAGAATGAAATTATCAATGCCCTTTTCTATATCTTTAAGGATGCAAGCATCCTTAGAGGTATGAAGTCTATTTGTTCCTCTAGAAAAAAGTTCTTTCAAACTACTAGTAAGAAGAATAGAACAATCGGCAAAAACTATATGATCCAAATCCTTATTTACAAAAGAGGAAAAGGAACCATTATTACAACAACAAGTTCTTCTAAAAATCGACAATCTCTCGTGCTCTTTCATATCTCTTCCAATATCATTGTAGTTGAAAGCTTTTTTACCCAAAGTTTTTATATATTTGTATGTAAGCAAAGGATGGACCCAAAGCTTTCTAACATACAAAGAAAGAGATTCTATCACTTATTTTGATTTCAAAATAGAGTTCAAACCAACTTTATCTATTTCTGGAAAAGTAAAGATAATAATTAGTATAACTCTTCTTGAAATCAAAGGATTATGAGAAACACGAGGATTTTAGAAATTTGGATATGAGAATTCGAAGTTGAAAACTATGGGATTTTCTAAGACTTCAATCCTAATCAAAAAAAATTTCCAAGATATATAGAAGTTTAAAGAGGACTCTTTTGTTATACTTTTCAAAGATTTTGAAAGAAAAAGACCCCTCTTGCATAATTCTATCCAAGAAAATTAATCTTCTTTTAAAATCACTAAATTTAAGAGATTGATCATTTAAAGAGCTAAACAAAAGTTCATTAGAAGATGATAATGGGAAATCCTCATCCGTAGATTCTAACCTATAGCATGGTTGAGGAAAGTTTTGGATATCTATGGTCTAATAATAGTTCTCCCAAGTTCTTGTGGAAATCCTTGATGATGTGTCAATTTTGACACATGGAAGCTTTTTAGTGAAGTGTCACATCCAATTTACGTGCAAGGACTTGATTTAGCCGCATGTACAACTTTTATAACAATTTTATAAGTTAAAATCAATTTTAAATCACTATCTATACATTGTTGACTTTTTTTATCAGATATTAGGGTTTCAATTTTAGGGCTGATTTTAGAGTTTCTTTAGTATGAATTGCATATGGTTAAAATGCTCTCTTGATGTACTTTATGAGTATGTGATTCACTTCTAAAAGCCCTAAATGTCATTTTTTAACCATTTTTACAATCTTGACTTAAATGTAATTTTGTCCTATGATATAATCTAATCGAAATGGCCATGAACATATTCAATAATTAAGAGATTCTAATCCAAAATATATACAATTAGGATTTCAAACGTCTATTTCCTAACACACAGAAGTACTTTTCAAAGCGAGGTGGAGTAGGTCGTGCATGGTGTGGAGGGGCCTCCAGTATTCATGGTAGCCCTAGGACTGCTAGAGAAGAGGCACGTGATTGATAAGAGCCATGAGCCTCATCTTCTAATAGAGATGATTTCGGCCAAAAGATGCATAGATTGTAGCTTAGTTTGGACATACAAAGTCAAATAGTACATCATCATGAGCTAGTATATTTGATGACGAGTCCATAGAGAATGAGTTCATATATGACATTGGAGAGTCATCTTAGATTTTCGTGTTGTTAATGGTCACATCATAATTGTTTCTGACAAATGTTTGACCTCTTACTTGGGATGAGATTCTATCGTCTTATAGGTCAACTAAATTCTTTCTATCAATATCTGATGTTGCCTTAATTTTCAACATAAAAATCAAAAAAATAGTAGCAAAGACATCATATATGATACTAAGTTCATAAAAATACTCTTGGTTATTAAATTGCTAAAGATGGATCAAAATGAGCACGTTTATGATACAATTTACAAGAATGACGAATTATATTTATAACAGCCAAAACCACCAACAACATGATTTATTGATCCATGATGCTATCCATAGTTGTTACTAACGGGATTCTGACTTCTTACGGGAATCCGACTTATGACGAGTTAGGAAAAACGTTTCGGACGTTTTCTGATGCAACCTTTTTTTTTTCCAAAAAAAAAAAAGAAAAACATATATGTACATCTGTACCATATGGATTAACATTGTAGCATCAAAGCTAGCATTAGCACTCACATGCCCACTACAATATGTAAAAGGGGTCATAAGATTAGAGTCCCCTCTTTATAATATGATATTACTTGTGTATGATTTATGAAGGTCATAAGATGTTGTCAGCAGTGCAGATTTGATTGCAGTTGGGCTGCAATGACAGTGACCAAACTTCAACAAGGCAGCAAAGCCACTAACATGTGGGCAAGACATGGATGTGCCAGGTTGAGTGTTGAAATCAACCATTCATTTGTGCTGAGGGCCAAAGACTCATGTGAAAGCCCTTTTCTCTCTCGACATCTCCCCATTATACTTCAGATGTCACTGTCCAGCCAACCACAGGTCCATCATACTGTATATACTGCTGTATATAGCAGCAGCCACTCTACGAGGCTTGAATGCAATTCTTAAACTTGTAGCATATGGCCTTCTCTAAGCCATGATGAATAGCTCACACCTTACCCATATAAACAGACTAACAGTGTACTGTAGGGAGTGCCCTGTAGGGAGTACTGGGCAGTCCATAGATGATCGATCTCACTACTACAGACCTTGGAACGCTTGAGAGATAAGGGCTGGAATGGGCTGGACTGTATGGATGCTCATGGGAGGGCTGTGGGCTGTAGAGATTCACCATTCTCTGCTCTTGTCTCTGCACATGGCAGGGCTGTGGGCTGTAGAGATTCGCCATTCTCTTGTCTCAGCTCATGATTGTAGGAGCCTGAAATGAACAAACCCAAGATCAACATAATGATTTTTTCACTTTCCTGGAATACCTGCAGCAGCCATGTCAGAAATACATTCCTGATACCAAGTCAGAATAAAGTCAGTAACAAGTCAGGTAAATGGTACTTTATGCGTCAGAATCCAACTATGATGCTATCAATCAATCATTCTCATATATAATATATATTGTGTACGAAGGCACCTCAAACGTGAAGACTAAGGAGAAAGGCTAGCAAAATAAGTGAATAACTAAATACCAAATGTTAATTAAAACCATATGCTAGCAGCCATTGATCAATAATAACTAATCACGGCATATGCCATAGACACGTGAACCATGAAAGAGTGATGCATCATATCATGCTAAAATATCCTCATGTGCTACATCACCATCGTAATCATCATCCCCAATGTCCTCTTCCTCAAGAGTATCCTCAAGTGCATGACTCTCCATAGTAGAAGAAGTTAACGCATAATCTACATGTGCAACTTCAAATGATTTCTCTTTAACAGAGTTTGAGGTCCTTTAAGCAAAGTCACATGGGACACGTCCCCGGGTCCTAGGGACGTGTCCCCAGGTCCTAGGGACGCAAGGACACCATCCCCAAGATGGATGGAGAAGGGACAGACAGCTGGGACGAGAGCCATCCCCCCTAGCCCCTCTGTAACAGCCATCCGTCCTCGAGACACATCCCAGGGACAATTTTTTTTGTGACAATCAAGATCCAAGATGGGATGGGACGACGGGAAGTCATTTTTTGGACTTTGAAATTCAAACGTTTTCCGATTTTTTTAGGCTAGTTTTGGTGCTTCCTTAAGGGCTTCTAGAGCCTTCTTTTAGCCCCACACATAACCATAAATAGAGCCATTTTAGCTTATGAAATTCACAAGTTTAGTTGGAGCTTTCATTGCAAGCATCCTTTGTGCATGAATGCTTTAGCTAAGCTTCCCCGTGCACATTCAAGGGATGCTATATATCCTCTCAACCCTCTCTTCTTCTCTCTTTTCTCCTCTCCTCATAGTATTCTCTTCATACGGCCTCTTCATCGCGAACAAGTGGATCCAACAACAAGAGAAGGCATGCTATGAGCGACTCGACATGGTGGGAAGAGATGAACTCTTACCGTATCTTCCAAAGAAGAAGGTAATGCAAGGCCATGGAGTTGCAAGCTATGTGGCTACAAGAGAACCAGTAAAGCAAACATCTATTTATTCTCATGATGTAAAATCTTTTTGGTATGATGATGATGATTTATCCACACTAGTCAATACATGTGACTTGTCTTTGAGTAACTCTAAATGTTCAACCATCAACCTGCTTCATACATGTTCATTGTTCAATGTTTATACTTACAAAACACCTTTCCCCACGGTTTTCTTCTTATTGCTCATTTCATATGTTAATAGATTCATTGTACATTACTTTTATTTTATCATTTTGAAAAAAACTGCATTTTCTTAGTGTCGTCCCGAGGACGCGTCCCCGAGACACCACCGTCCTTGTCTCGAGGACACCACCGTTCTCGGAACCCGCCCCTATCCCCCAATGACTTCGCCTTTAAGTCCTTACATGTCTACTTATCCATGAATCATGACCAACATGAAGGTTGAAGGCTTCATATGATGCCTAGAGGCTAGTCAAACGCATATCTTCTTTCTCAAGGTGTCAAGACCATCTCCATGTGATAGACCAATGCTTGCAGCACATTACTTACCTATTCACATTCCAGTTGAACCTCATCTTTACCTTTCAAGCTTCTTTTTTGTGCAATCTCACATTGTGCTTGAATTGCACATTGCATTCCACTTTCACTATGCCACTTTCAAATTTAAGTTTATCAAGATCACATACAAATCAAGATAAAATCTATGCTCCTCTGATCAATACATTTGATATTCATGTATATATATACCTTTCATGTAATGAAATGTCATTGATAACTATCTTATTTTATGGTGTAAATTGCAATATGAATCAAGATCTAAGTTTGTAACCTATTTTGGTTTTTACTATATATGGATAAGGAGTGTAGACTATTTGTATAAGTTGTAACATGTAACGTGTTACAATGATCACCGATGTATTATCAAGTGTGTACAGACTACAAGGTAATAAACTAGGTGATTTGTATTTTTGTTAAATAGGTATTGTGCATACCTCTCATACAAAATAAATAAATAAATTATCGTTCATGATGAATAAATACTTCGAATTTTATTTTCGTTGATAATTCAGGTCTTCAAAGACCTCATTTGCAATGCTTATAAAAGGAAGCATTTCTACTCAAAGAGCAACATATCCTTGAATCCCATATACGCAAACACATCTACATCATCAACTGATTTAAGACCCCAATTGGTCCCTCAATCATGGTGATAATAAGTGCCAAAATTCATATAGAACAATAGAACATCAGTTGAGTTTTCACTTTAAATGATGACTAAGAGCAACAGAAACTAACACATGTCAAGCTGTGTTTGAACTTTGCTCATCAAGGTACACGTATTCGTGCATCCCAATGTTACTTTCCAAACAGAGATTCTATTTTCCAAACAGAGATTCTATGATAAAAAGGGTATTTATTCCCCAGATGCTTGAACCTTTCTATCCACCAATATTAGGCTTGCTGAAATTCCAAATTTATAATGCAATGAGCATCCAATTTCAAGAAAAATGTAGAGAACAATCCTTGAATCATTGACCAGCATAATTATTCAAAGAAAACTCCATAATCTTGTACAAGTGAGTTTGAGCAACTTCCCTCTACAAGTATGGCCCAGCTAAAACTGCCTTCTAACATGCACATGTGTTCACATACACACACACAGCTAACACCACCACCTAGCATACACACATGCACACACATACATAAATGCATACATGCAGGCATGCATAAACACGTCAGCATATATCACATAAAGGAGGACTCCGTGACTAGTTATACAATAAGGCATTATGAATTAACAAAGAAAAAGAGAGGTGTGTTGTGAGAAAGGGAAAGGAGAATCTTGGAGATTCCCTTAGAGATGGTTGATGTGTGTAAGATGTGTACACTTGACACAATCTTCCAACAAGGCAAACATATTCTGATAAAGCTTTTTACCTCAGATATGTTCTTCATTAGCTCTAAGAGCTTTGCACAGTTATTTTTTAGCAAAAGAAACATCTTATAAACTGACACTGTCCAAATAAGAATACACTACTCTTGTTACAAAGACAGCATGTTTAAATTCCCCGTTTTTAGCCTGTTTTTCACCCACAATCACAAGAAAATTTCACTTTCTTCCCAAACAAAAATTTTTGCATCTACATATAATAAAATTCAGCAACTTTGTACAGCATATAACTACAACAGCGAGCTTGGAATGGAGATTTGATGCAGACAAGCTTCTGGCCGAATTTATTATGCTTATGCTGCATATCATAACTCTGTGGGTGAGAAGTCACCCATCATGTACTTTAATGATATCCCATCTTTAGACTTTGTATTCTCCTTCCTTCACAGCCAAAAGTTAGCTGTTACACAGAATTATAGAGATAGAGAACAAGAATGAATGTTCCAAAGTGAAAAGACACATGCCAAACAAGAATTTTAGTGTGCAATAGCAGTGAAGATAATCCCTGCATTCAAATGATACCCATAAGTTCATATTCATAGGTTGACAGGTTAGATATATGAGGTAAGAGACAACTCAAAGTGTAGGCTCTAATGTTCAAGCAAGTATCCAAGCACTTGTTGCTTTGGACAAGGGTCCATTCACTCAATACTTCATTGTTCTTCTTATCTTTCCTGGACCATTTGAACTGAGAGAAGACAAATCCATGTTCTAGTGTTCTAGATGAGAGCTCATCCATATTTTATTTTACTCCTTTACAATTCTTTTCATACCATTTTACCTTTAGAGGGCTGAAATCTTTCGAGACCTATGAAAGTTGCAAGACCTGGCAATAGAGTCCTTATCCCAAGATGAGCTCATAGACTGTGATGAGAATAAGATTTATTCTGACTGGGTACCTTTTATGAACATTCATCACAACATGCAAAATAAAAAAATCCAATTTAAATCTTCCAAAGACAAAATACTAAAGAGTCCCGATGCAGGATACATTTTTGTCATAATCTCCCTTGAAGTGCTGAATGTAGTAATTGTAGTGTAGAGAAATATATATATACATCTCAATATGATCTACTATGATTTTTCAGACCAAGAAAATCCCAAAGTACTCATCCGACGGAATCATACATCTCATAGGCACATCATAAATTCTATGATGTAAAAGGAGTATATGATTAAACTGAGTAGGAACCAAACACAAATATATGATCCACTGGTACAGTGTAGCTGAGTCTACACGTTCAGAAATGACTGCTTAAATGATCACCATTCTAATTTCATTAAGGTGACATTCGGCACTACCCCCACCTAAACGGGAAACCATCAGAGCTGCGATGGCAGGCATGACTAAAAGTCTTCATAACCCACTTTTCAAGTGCTACTATTGTTGCGTTGCTGTTGTGCTCTTCTTCTCATCATGGAAGATATTTTGTGCTTTCCAGATCCTGAACTGCGAGCAACTTTGGGGGGCTCGATAGGTGGGCGCTCTGGGTCAAATTTGCGGATAGATAGAAGCTCTCTGCCACCTCCACCGCGAAATGTGATACGGACGGTTACTTCTTGCCCTACTTGAAATATGGTCCTTAGACGTTCAATGCCGCCAGAGAAACCCAAATCATTGGCAGGAAGATAACCCTCTCTGCCGGACGGCATGTCTACAAAGTAACCCACGGGCATCACATCACGAATCTTGACTTGATAGGTATCAGGATCACCTGGCTGAAGAAGTTTCGCCGGATGGATCCCGAGATCTGCAAAACCCTCGCCAGGGTAATAGAACGGTGTTCCATCGGGAGAGTGGTAAGAAACAAAGATCCTCCCTTTGAACGGGCTCTGAGAAGCTCCTCCCAAGCTCCAGAAACCAGTATCTCTATATTCCGTAATCCATCCAAAACGAAACCTGCTACCGCCGCTGCAAGATGTGAAACTCTTGTACCTGCAGTGAATGGTTACCGTCGACTTCAATGAGCAGATACCGTATCCACTGCCACAAAGAACCCTCGAAGTCAAACAATGTGAAAGCGAGCGAGATGCGGAAAATGCTGCGCCAAGTGCAGCTTGCGCCATCAGCAAGCAAGGGAACGAACAGGGCTCGAACGTTCAAACGGACCTGTAGGGGGTTTAGGGGACTGCCCGAAAATATTTAGTTTTATGTGTAGAAATACAATCAACATTTCTCTTTAGCTAAGACATATACATATATGGGATTGTATGGATTAGTTGTAAGAATGAATCAAACTTTTATAACTTCCATTATCAACATCAAAAAAAATCTTATGATAGGGCAAAAAAATGTTAATAAGATTAGGACTATGTTGTGTCATGATGTATTTAGGCTTGCAACTATCGTCAATATGTGTAGAGTAAGGATAAGTATGCCAAGGTCCCTAGCTTAATGATATCTAAGGCAAAGCTAAAGGTTGAGAAGACTAAGGCTTTGGATGTTAGGGGGGTCCATTTAGTAAAGAGTGTAAGAACCCATATATATTTAGAAAGCAAGAGATGTATAAGGGCGGAAGAAGAGAATAGCAAATATTTTTCCATTTTGCATCTTACATTCGGTATTAGAGCCCATAAGCTCTCAACTTATGAAAGTGAGACATAGAGACATTCTCCTACTTTTATAAGTTGTGGAGGATATTTATTTTCCTTCGTGGGCCTTCCCCCATTTCTAAATTCAATTTTAGGAAGGTCAATGTTAGTTCAACTCTTTCTTAACCTGTTGTTTTTTTCGTGATGTAGAGCATAGAAATATGCACCAACAAAAATCTAGGAGAAGAGTAGGAACTCTCAAAGCTCTACAAGGGCTCTGAATACTCTACTAGCACTACTCTAAAGAATATAGACACTTGTGATCACCTAACTAGTATTTGTGATATCCCTTCTACTCCTGCATTATGAGTCACTCAAAAAGAGCACTTCCAATACACTTAGGATTTGTGCACTTGCTATACACTTGTAGACATGACTTACGATGTAGATGGTGTGAACGCAACATGCACCTATGATGTTATTGATATGTTGAAAACATGCAGATGTACCCACCAATAAGGGCTTAACACTTCACACATGAGGGTGTGGTGACTTACAATGTGGTTGCTACACACACCTATGATGTGAAGTTCTTGAGTGTTCATAGACCTCCAAAGCAATTTCCATGCCCCGATCCTTGATGATACACCCAAGCATAAAGGAGCTTGAACAAGAAAATAAAAAAGAAAAGAAACTAAGTGCAAAAAGAAGGGTCTCAACTTCCTAACCTTTTCTATCTAAGTCGCTAATCACCTACAAATGTACAAACCACTTGTAATCATACAAATCCTACCTCAAGAGGTAAGAGCAATGATGGAGTGGCCTTTTGATCAATGCGATAAAGAGCATATCCGTCATGCATAGTTGGATAAACTTTGTGAGTGATGTGTTTGCATGATTGCGATATACATCACATAAGTTACCTAGTTGCAATCCATGACCTCACTAATAATGGCGCCAAAAAAGTGTCTCCATGTAGTCTAGGGCATACTTGTATACTTCTATTTCATCGATTGGGAGAGAGTTGCCCTCAACCTAGTTGTAGTCGATGGAATAAGCAGATGGGATGGAAGGGTGTCAAGTGGAGTATCGAAGTAGGATCTCAAGTTAGCCTCAAAGAAGGTCCTCTCACAATCAAGTTCTTTGAGTTCCACAAGCCACTAACTCCTTAGCTCACATTATCCATCCTTTCATTGGATATGATCACAAGTGCATGAGGATGATCACAAGTGCAACCAAGAAGCAAACAAGTCTACTTATCTACTAGTAATGGAGTTGCCAAGTTATCACACCATTATTCCATCAATGGCCAAGTAGAAAGGGTCAAGCAAAAGGAGATAAGGAAAAGAGCTCTCACACACTTTCACATACAAGGAGAAGAGTATACACATATTGAGCAAGGTGGAATGATCTTCTTGTATTTATTCTATTACATAAAGAGAACATACAAGAATAACATGATACAAAAATACAAACAATATAATAAAGAGCGGTACATACAGAAAACCCTAATGTTTGTCAATGAGTGAGTTAGCAAAAAACAAATGTGTCATCATTCTTGGTAGAGAAATCTAATAAAGCACACTGAAAGTATCTCTCACATATATAAACATAACCACTATGCATGTCAGAGAATGAAAAGTGGCATGTGTCATCCTTGACCATCACATTTTGAGCTTGATATCTTAACACTCCTCTTCAAGCTCAATGTAATATCCTATAATCCAAGCATCAAAACTTCTTCAACTTCTCTACTCCAAGTGCTTTAGTGAAAATATCGGTAAGTTCCTCATCTGTCTTCACGTAAGCAAGATCAATATCACGTGCCAATATGATGAAGTGATAATGTACCTTGATATGCTTTGTTCTAGCATGAAAAACAAGATTTCATGCTAATTGTATGCTACTAATATTATCCCAATAAATGGTTATAGGATTCTAGACTTCTACACCTAAATATGCAAGCACCATCTCTATTTATGATGTCTCACATGCTTCATACATAACAACTCTATATTCAACCATGCAAGTCTACACCAACTTCATAAAATAATGCATCATACAAAGTAGCAGTCACATAACATAAAGTGCATCCCAAAACATCTAAATGTGGTTTCCTAGAAACCTATATACACTAAGTTTGAAGTCCCATAATGTACCTTACATCAAACCTCATAATTGTGAGATGTATGGTACTTCCCACAATTCTCCAACACATAGTATCATTTTCCAATGCTTCACCTCAGGTAGCATCCAACTTCAATTTTCGATATAATGGTATAAAAATTGCATTACAATCATCCAAACCATATTTTTGCAGCATGCTCAAGGCATCTTGCCTTTGGGATATCCATATGCCTATTTCTATATGTATAAATTCAATGTCTAAAAAACAAGACAACACATCAAGACCTTTATGTTCAATTCTTGCATAAGGATTTGCTTTACCCTTTAATGCTTTCTCCATTATCTTTTCCTACAATCAAATGGCATCTTCCTTCCTAGAAAATACCCAAATAGAAGATGCAATAGATTCATATGGTGTGTTACTCTAAAAATATTGCAAAAGGAACATTCAAGGATGAGCTCTTGCTATGGGCTCAACAAAAATGATAGCTATTACATTATGTTATAAGGAACCTATTTATCAGTTCATGCCTCAAATCCATGTGGATATGGTCAATGTCAAGTAGTCTAAGTCAAATTTAATTCATCAGTCCTCTTTTCCACCCTTAGATCATCCAACACCACCTCCATCCATATTAATATACCTTCAAACTCTAGTGGCACCATTCTCTCCACTTGCACAAACCCAATCACCACCTCCTCAACCATAGACCCCACTTGCACAAACACATTCCCCTCCACAAAATCCTCCCCACAATCTAACTTGATACCAACTATTCACTACCCATTGTATTTATTTCCTCTAATTCAATTTACTCTCATCCACTATCTTCACTCTCTCCATTTCTTGTATCCCCACCAATTGCACCATTATCAGTAGTCATCTAAAACCTCCTTCCCCACCTTGTGAAACTCTTTCACCTCAAGGATATTTAGATCCACAAGATGTAGTTGAAATCAAGCACTACCTCATTCACTATTCCCAACATGTTTAGTTGGTATAGGAGGAAGACAAAAATAGCATATATGTGTGCATTGCACAATTTTTCTTATCCTATTTGTGCATGAATAAAAAATCTTAGAATCAAAAGATCACCTTAATAAACTGCAATCTCAACTTTTTCAAGCACAGTGGGAAGCTGAAAGATGGGATTCATGGTATGCGTGGACGAATTTGGCATCCACCACCAAACACCAAGAAATGCTCCAAATGTAGTGATTCCATCACTAGCAAATCATAGCCAAAGTGTTGTATTAATGGAATCATGGAAGGTTAAATGGATTTTTAATGTTTTAAATGTCCAGAAGGTTTTAATGTGGTTGTGTTTGATCTAGCAGGTGAAGAAGCATGAGGGCGTGGATACAAGTGGATGCGCGTAAATAAATAAATTCGAAGACTAAATCGAAGACTTCTAGAATAATTATATTTAGGTTTATCTTGTTGGAAAAGTAGTGGTTCGCTTTAAAAAGCGATGCCTTTTGTAAATAAAGTAGTTTTTCCTAAAAGATGCTTCTAAAAGCGATGGCCCTCATGTAAAAGCGACATAATAGAAATAAACCTATAAATACGTGTACTCTGAGAGACTCGTCCATCAGAGTACACGGGGGGAGATTGCACCCAATATCACGTCGATTGTTTCCCTGTTTTTTATTCTTGTTTCATTTTCTTTCTACCTGTGTGTGCATGCGTTGAGGGACCTGCACGTATCACTCCGGAGGGGTTTGTTTGCGTTATCTATTTGCGACCGTTCTGTTTGTGTTCTCTGTTCACGATCCAAATCCGAATCTGAATCCAAATCCACGTCCATGTCCATGTCCGCTTCTGCTTCTGCTTCTATCTCTATCTCTGTTCCAGTTCCAGAACCAGAACCTACGTTTACACCTATGCTTACTCCTTCGCTTACTTGTTTGCATTCTCTATTCGTTGTCTCTGTTCTGGAACTTTTGCTTCTCCTTCTATCTCTATCTTTGTTCCAGTTCCAGAACCAGAACCTACATTTACACCTACACTTACTCCTTTGCTTACTTATTTGCATTCTCTGTTTGCGACCATTCTGTTTGTGTTCTCTGTTCGCAACCTGAATCTGAATCTAAATCCGAATCTGAATCCGAATCCAAATCCATGTCCACGTCCGCATCCGCTTCTGCTTCTGTCTCTGTTCCAATTATAGAACCTATGTTTACACCTACCTTTACTCCTTCACTTACTCCAAGGCGTCGACTAAGGCATCGATTAAGGCGTCGACTATTGGAGTTAGACGTCTGCAGAAGCACACGAACAGCACAAGGAAGAAGAAGAAGCTTGGAGCACAACACACAATACTGAATGTATTACTAGAGAATGTACAAAGATAAGTAGCCCATTAGGGCAATAGGTGTATATACAAGCCGAGGGAAAAAAACCTCCTAAAGAGGGAAAAAAGTGCCCCGGCAGTCCTAGTGTGTTCACACACATCACTACCTAAATATATCAACAAATCCCCCCTGGGAGTGATGCGGTGAACAAGGAGCTGGCACTTATGTATAAGGAAGTGCCAAGCTATGTGAAAATCACTCCACAAAAGGAAGTAAGCCCAAAGCTTTGCGGAAAGCTTCAAACTTCTCCTAGGCACAACCTTCGTGAAAAGGTCTGGAATGTTCTCCTGCGTGGGCACATATGCCAAGCTGATCTCCCCAGTAGAGAACCTCTCCCTAACATAGTGATAATGCACCTCAATGTGCTTAGTGCGAGCATGGAACACAGGGTTCCTCGCAACTACCAATGCACTCTGACTATTAGTGAAGATGGTGCTAGCAGAAGTCTGACCAACACCAAAATCAGCCATAAGGCATCTGAGCCACACACACTCAACAGTCGTTGTGAAAGCTGCCCTATACTCAGCCTCACAACTGGAAGTGGCCACAATAGGTTGCTTCTTACTCAACCAAGATATACACGAGCTACCAAGCATGAAGCAAAAGCCACTAGTGGACATACGAGTGTCATAGCAACCAACCCAATCAGAGTCAGAAAAAGCATGCAAAAGATTATGAAGAGGGGCAAAATTGCCACCCAATCCAAAGGGTCAAAGTCCTCCATGCATGCCAATGTTAGGCATTGGATGGATCTATAGTTTGAAAGTTCTTTGAATATTTTGTTATCAAATCATCAATGTATTGTGCCCCATCAATCATGTAAATGATCGGGTGATATGCACACCTTATGGGAATTGACACCTATATCATGTCCTTAGTCACTACTAAAGTGGGGTTACTGAGAGGTTACAAACTTGTATGTTCTTGTGAGTAACTAAGTGATTTCGAATTCTAAAACTACTTAGTTATTGGTTGAAACTTATCGATCCTCTGAGTTGTCACACTAATAAATAGGAGAGCACTTTGTTTGTATTACCTTCTCATTATTATTGTTTTTTTTATTTAATTTTCGATTTAATTGTATAATCATTTTTTATGAGTATTCTTGTATTCCAATTTGGTAGTACTTAGTAACATATACCTTATTTTCTATTGCAAAATTATGTTATAGTATCTGATGTATTCTATGAAATTTTGGTTGTGACTAACTAGTAGTGAATATCCTTATCCATTTATTGTTATGTGAGTATCTGTGTGTGCTCACTATAAGTTAAGTGTGCAACACTTGAAAAAGAAAATAATCAAGGAGATGATGGAGATATTTGGAACATCAACAAGAGACTAGTATGTAGGAATACACAAATTAGAGGGACTTGCAGTAGCTTTGGTTTCAAGGAGATTGTGCTAACAATTGTATAGGATGCAACTTGCCATAACTATGGTGCTTTGAACCTACACTTTCTCACATGACATCCAATCTTTCAACTCATTGCATGAGGTAATCTTTTCTAATTTATCTTTGCATCAATAAAATTTTGTTGGAACTTGTACCTCTTTTTTGAGACCTACTTTCCACTCATAATAAATTGTTCTTTCATTATTGTCTCTCCAATTGGAATTAAAAGAGAATATGAGAGTAAATAAAGGTAGTTCACTAATACTTAAATCTTACTTGGGTCTATCAAAGAAAACCATACATATATATAGTATGAAGAAAAAGTGATAAAGTTAAGCATGATTTTTTTACACATAGTGATTCTTAAATTGAAGACATTTGATGTTTCAAGATTTATAATTGAAACGCCACTTAGGGAGAATCAACTGTAAAAATAAGGAAATAAATTATTTTCCAAGAGAGAGCGGTAAGGAAGCTTCAATGCAAGAAGTGTAGCCAATGATCTTGTGCTTATAAGTAAATGACTTGATTGAAGCAATATTGAACCATTGTGCTAAACCTTTAGAGTTTTTAAGAAAGATTATTTATTTGTATGCTCAGTTCCAAGAGTATCGTATTACAAGATTGCTTGAGTAATTTTTATATGAAATCCAAGATTGTAATAATCTTTTTTAGAAGAGACATGGTTTTACTTTTGAATGTGAATTGAAAACGGCCACAAAAACCCCACAATTTGGAACAATCAGACTAGAACCTAGGAAATAAGGACTAACACGGCTTGTATGGGTACCAAAGCAATTAATTACTAATCAATGAGATCAACCAATAATATAGATACCAAAAATCAAGGATCCACAAAAGGGTCTATTAAAAAAAAGGGAAGCCAAGACTAATCAACTAGGTCCACAAGAAAAAAAGTCAATTGGGGCCACAAGAAAAAAATTATCAAGGTGTGGGAACCCAAGGAGGTGAAAGTGTGCATCAATTCTATCATAAAACACCTATCCCTTTTAAACATACCTCTTTTCCTCCAAAAGTGCATCAAAGCTAGCATTTACATGAGTAAAGTGTAGGAAGCCTATTTGGGCAATGATCCATGAGCAAAATTGAAAATCTCCAAGATGCACCATCTTTAGAAAATTTCAATCTAGAGTGCGCATTTATTAAATTTTCATTGTATAAAAATTTTACAAACCACTAACTGAATAATAAAATAGTCTTGAATGAAGTGTTTCAAACTCCAAAAGAACTAACCATGCTTGCCTTCCAATGATCAACATGGATTCGCTCATCAAGAACTCCCATCAAAATCAAGAGTTATGGAAAGTCATGATCCCTAATGCATATTAGCTAATTTGACCCAATAACATGCATGTTCATCTTGTAACTCATGACCTTCATTATCTGCATATGGGTAACATTGAAAATCATACAAGGCTACTTTATGTGGCTAGAGAATTTGTGGAAGTCCACAAGGTGCCAAAATTCTACCTAGAATAAGTGAAAAAAGCATTAAAATTGCTTAAAGTCTCAATGGAGGGATATAAAACGCACAAGGAAGAATGGAAGAATAATGTCATAAAGATTTTTGCTGAGCTAAATAGATATGATATTGAGCTTGCGTTATGAGTCTTCCACATGGATTTTATGATGGGGCACTTCCACATCGGGATGCATTACATTTGTTTCTATTTGGAATGGACAATAGATGGCACATAGATTTGACTCCATATTGTTTTGGTAGTGATGCCTATGTGCAAGGCCATGATGATGATTGGCCTAAGCAATACATTTTCATTGGTTATAGTGAATGACAGAAGGCATACAAACTTTATGACTCAAAGAGTAACTCAGTTACAGTAACCAAAGACTGCATGTTTGATGAATACTCTAAGTATTCATCCCTTTTGGATCCTTCCATTTTCACTTTCAAGGGGGATCATTCCAGTTTTGGATGGTTACACTATGCGCGGCATGCCCTCTTTGTACATGAATTTCCAGATCATGATACAGTTTTGGAGCTGGAGGAATCAGAGATACCATCTCAGCTTATGCCTCAGATGGCTACACCTCCTATCGTACCATCGAAGGTTTATATTTCCCCTCAGCTTCACTTGGGCATTAGTCTAGGATCAGTGACTCGTCATTTTCCATTCCTATCTTCTAGAGTCCATTTACCTCATCTACAATAACATTCTGAGCATGTACTCTTCCATTCTTGGAGTCTAGCATCTTTTCATTTACCACAGGATACTCCTGCATCTACTTGGATTCATCACTCAGTTGGATCATTTCCTACACCAGCTCCTCAGTCCGGAGGGGGCTTCCATGGTCCATGATCCTATCGACACACATCAAGACTTTTTAGACTCCATGGAGGACTACAACATACAGATGTACTACCATGTGACTATGATTTTATGCTTCATGCTTTATATTTCATTCTTACAGGACCTACTTCTTGGCGATACACGTCTCATGGTGGATATTGTCAAAGCTTTGGAGGTTCCCACGTACCACATGGAGTCATCCGACCTATCTCACATGGAGGTGATCTCTTCCAGTGAGATCTTGTTCCATTCCTATACCTCATTGGTGGCACACCTATGGAGTGTCTGCTTGATCCATCATGTGGACATCTTATGGAGTACTTGGCGATCTTGCATGATCGATACCACTTGGAGGCTATGGATTTCTAGACGGAGACTTCCTATTTGGTGCTTGTGTTGTTGCTGCTACATTCTTGGTGGAACTTTTTCTCATACCCTAGCAACCTCCATACTCTACAAAATGGAGTTGCAAAGGGGGTGTTGAGAATATGAGAGTGCATCTCGCTTTTGTATCTTGGAGTCACTCCATTTCCATTCCATTTCCATTTTATATTATATCCTTTGTATTTGGGTACCTTACCATTTGCTTCTACCATTGTATTCATTCTCCTTTGAGGGGAATTATCGCACATGAGATGTACTTTGGAGAGCCCCTCCCAAATCTATATAAGGAGGGCATCTCCCCCCATTTTTACATGATTAGAAGCTTGAGGAGCCTACTCCATGCTCTTTGCAAGCTCATTTCTAATCCATGCGAGTTTACCCATTTCTGGGTCTACTCACTTTGATTCTCTCACACTCTTTCTTTTGTGAGTACACTCTTCTTTTCATTTTGCTTCCGTGCATGTACTCTCTATAGAAAATTATCCCAATTAGGACACTTTTCTCAAAAGATAGTAGTTAAAAGTTGATGAGCAATTCCCAACATCTCTGTTCTAGAGTGTACTAAACTCTAGAAGGTCTCTAGAATTATGCTAGATAACTTGAAGCAAACTCGAATAAATAAGTCAACTTAGACTTATCATCTTTCAAAGATTGAAAGGGTTCTTGTACAAAACATCTATTTGGGATGTTAAATTTAGTTACCTCGTTCCAACTGGCTAACCTTGTACTTTTGTGAAAATAATCAGATATTGTATTTGAGTCAATTCCAAAAGATTCCGAAATACAAAAAAAAAAAAACTAAACTCTATACAACAATCCAAACTTCCAAGATATGTAAACTTGCTATGAGTCAAATTCTACATGAGTCAAAACTTTAACTACTCAAAGATATGTTTCAAAAAGCTATTGAATCATTCTATCTATTTAAGAGAAAAGAAACAATAAAAAAGATCCATAGAGTAAATCTAAAACATCATCCAACCACAAGATACTAGTGTGGTATCCAACATCAGTGTGTCGATCCACTCAGGTTCTACTAATGAGTTTTTTACTCAAATAATGCTTCACTTGAGACTAAGTTCATGCTATATTCAATCTTTATGATTTTTTACTAGGAATGCAAGTCTTGTGCATTGCTTGGAGTCAAAGGATTGAATTTACCGAGTTACACTAGGAACTTCATGCTTGACTTAGTCAATCTATTCCTTAGTTGAAATGATCATTTCAATGTCAAAGTCTTACTTCTTTAGAAATTTATCAAATATTTTTGAATCAACAAAATTTATCTTGAAGTGTTCTATAAAATAGGAATAAATAATTTTCCTATTTGAAAAAGAAGATCTTGGAAGTTACTTACTTCATATCTTCTTACTTACTTTATCTTGAAGTATCTTGAGATCATGCTTTTATCCTTCTTGAATGTAAATTTCTCCTTTGAAGTTTTAATTCCCTTGAGGATCAAATCTAACTTCAGGATTCATTCTAGGACTAAAAGATGATTATCATCCCATGGTTCAATGTCCCATACCATCTTTCCTACATCAATCTGAGTATAAGATCTCGTGTTCCATACCACCCTATTCTATATTCACATTGACGCATGAGCGATACTTATCCTGAAGTCTAAACATATCTTTATGAAGTGCCTTCTCACTACAATCGTCTCATGATGATTTTACCTTGGAAACTTGACAACTTTTGGATGGAAGATCCATCTTTCTCTTCTAGGGTTTTCAAAAGAAAAACCATTTATAATTCCAAGATTGGTTATACTTGACCAATTTGTAGCAACAAGAGTTGTTTACTTCTTATGTTTAGATTCCTTTCTAAGTAAAGCTTTTAGTAGCTATCTTGGGGATTTTTTAGGAATCTCTCTATCGCTTAATTCTAAGCATTCACTCATGCTTTTTGGATTTTATCGAAATCCCTTTAAGGGTAGGTAACCTTTATGTTGTACCTTCCACAGACACCTTATGGCTAATTTGGGTGTTGGTCAGTCTTCTGCCACCGCCATCTTCACTAACAATCAGAGCGCATTGGAAGTTGCAAGGAACCCTGTGTTCCATGCTTGCACTAAGCACATTGAGGTGCATTATCATTATGTCAAGGAGAGGTTCTCTGCTAGAGAGGTTAGCTTGGCATATGTGCCCAAGCAAGAGAATATTGTAGACCTTTTCTCTGCCTAGGGAGAAGTTTGAAGCTTTCCATAAAGCTTTGGGTGTACTTCCTTCTGTGGATTGATTCCACATAGCTTGGCACTTCCTTATACATGAGTGCCAGCTCTTTGTTCACCGCATCACTCCCACGGGGGATTTCTTGATATATTTAGGTAGTGATGTGTGTAAACACACTAGGACCACTAGGGCACTTTTTTCCCTCTTTAGGAGGTTTTCCCCTCAGCTTGTATATACACCTATAGCCCTAATGGGTTACTTATCTTTGTACATTCTAGTGGTAATACATTCAGGATTGTGTGTTGTGCTCCAAGCTTCTTCTTCTTCCTTGTGCTGTTCATGTGATTCCACAAACGTCTAACTCCAACAAAGAGATTCCAAACTATCTTGCATGATACAATCATGAGCTTCAATTTTTGTGATTTGATTATTTGCCTCAAAGTGGTATCGGTCATCTGTATGATTGGCTATCTAGCGAGCATGCATGCTTCTCTTCAAAAGGACCTAAGTTCGAATCTCCACAACTATATGTCAGAGGCATGCTAGATTTTCTTTTGCTTAACTCTCTCTTAAGTGAGTAGTGGATGACCGATCAAAGAAGTGTTGCACCTCTCAAGTCATCACAGGTCCAGAGGTCAAATCCATCTTGCACCATTTTTGCCTTTGAAACTCCAAGTATATCCAGAGTATGAGATGATTATAAAAATATCAGTCGTAAAAGTAGCTCCATGAATGTGCTATGATCGCCAGAAGAACATCCTCAAATCGTTGAGCTCAAAATATCAAGCCCACCATACAACATCTTCAAGAGTTTTGATCCATCGTATGGTGAAAAATTCTATGCTTTGGTGTGTAAAAATTTTTTCTAGAGAAGATTTGCACAGTGGTTGAGACTCCTCTTGCCAATCTACAAGTTTTACGTTTTGATCTGGTTAGGCACCGTGTAGAGACCTATGCAAAGACCATCCGTTTTGCTCAAATAAGCGAGCAAATGCTCCAAATTTGGAGCACTATCTTATCAATTTTTTTTAGTCCACACAAAACTATGTTTTTTCCATCGTGGTTAGATGAAATAGCATATAAAATGCAAGAGAATGAAGACTACAACAACCATGTTCTAGAGAGATGAAGCTCCTCCCAACCATATGCCTCTCTCCAAGGGACTGCCTTCTTGGGTTGGTGTATACTAACCATCCAAGTGTCGATCATGTAACTACATGTGCGCCATGTCCCAATTAATTGGAGTTAACTCAAGTGGATGCTTCTAGAAGGCTCTAGAGATCTTTGGATGAAATACTTTCCCCATGTACCCCATGGGGGTTGAACCCAAGACCTCTTCCTTCACACCCTTGAGACTTAACCACTAAGCTAAGTGGATCACTTGTTTACAAGAGAAATGATCTTGCTACATAAGTCTAGTCTCGAGATCTTTGATCATACACATGGGTGAACAATCGATGTCCAATTTCAGATATGTCTGAATCGACAAGACCCTTAGATCATAGTCTTGCTTTATTACACTATAACTACCATGGAATTCCATTTTGTCAATCTAGGATAAGTACTCTCTTAGGATCCCTCGGATGTATTACTAGTGAAAATGACATTGATGCATTGCAAGAAGAATGGCAAGCGATTTCTACACATCCAATAACCACTAAGTCATTATTTATGCAAATTATATATGAGAAATACTAGATGCATGTTCAAAAATTTGAGCCCGACCCCTAAACCAAGTAGCAAGAAAAGGGTTCTCCCATTTTGATTGGTCTTCCTCACCTCAAATTATATCCCAATGAATATGAATATCACCAAACCACTTGCCACTACACTTTAGAAGTACCATATATAAAAGATAGAAGATATATAACCCCACCCATGATTATGTTCAATGGCCCTCTTGCACATATTTTGTCACCATTCAATCCATTTGCCACTTGTATATTAACCTTAATGCATGCGTGGTCTATTGCATCCCATGTTTCTTGACTTGTGGGCACCTCATCACAATCCAAAAATTTCAATTAATTCAACTACATTACCACCTAGAATGTCCACAAGAACTAAAGACTTGATTCATAATATCATAATATGAGATCAAAAAGAGGAAGGAAACTTTGAAAGGTTATTGTCAATGCAAAAGTGAATGTTTGCAAAGCTGAAGAATTGAATTAGCCACATCAAAAAATATAATATTTCCCTCATAAAGGATCTCATTATGAAAAACGAGAAAATTGAAAGGCTAGAGAATCTATGTGCAAGACTCATGAAGTTGGTTGATGAGGCCATAAAAGCAAAGAAATAGGTAGAATAAAAGGAAATGCTTTTAAAAGGAAAATTATAGATCTGTATGGAAGATGTAAAGAACTTAAAAGATTACAATGATGAATTATTAATTGAAATTCTAATTGAATTAAGGAATACCAACTATCTTTGTTTCGCTTTAACCATGAAGAGTTGGAGGCCATATGGGCTGAAGTAGAACAACTCACTCATTAACTAGTAGAGTAGGAAATTAGCATGTAGTACATCTTGAAAACCACCATTTTGAGCAAGAGAAGAGCCATAAAAGGATAGAAGCCTTATGCAAAAGCATGCGAACAACACAAGGAAGAAGAAGAAGCTTGGAGCACAATACTGAATGTATTACCACTAGAATATACAAAGATAAGTAGCGCATTAGGGCAATAGGCATATATACAAGCCGGGGAAAAGAACCTCCTAAAGAGGGAAAAAAGTGCCCCTATGTTCCTAGAGTGTTCACACACATCACTACCTAAACATATCAACAAATTTCCCCTGGGAGTGATGTAGTGGACAAGGATCTGGCACTCATGTATAAGGAAGTGCCAAGTTATGTGGAATCAATCCACAAAAGGAAGTAATCCTAAAGCTTTGTGGAAAGCTTCAAACTTCTCCCTAGGTAGAGCCTTCGTAAAAAAGTCTACAATGTTCTCCTGCATGGGCACATATGCCAAGATGATCTCCCTAGTAGAGAACCTCTCCCTGACATAATGATAATCCACCTCGATGTGCTTAGTGCGAGCATGGAACACAGGGTTCCTCACAACTTCCAATGTGCTATGTTTGTTAGTGAAGATGCTAGTGGCAGAAGACTCACCAACACCCAAATCAGCCATAAGGTGTCTGAGCCACACACACTCAACAGTTGCTGTGAAAGCTTCCCTATACTCAGCCTCATAACTGGAAGTGGCCAAAGTAGGCTGCTTCTTGCTCAACCAAGATAGACATGAGCTACCAAGCATGAAGCTAAAACCACTTGTGGCCACACGAATGTCATCACAACCAGCCCAATCATTATCAGAAAAAGCATGCAAATCTCACGGTAAAGATCCCCCCTTGGGATAAAACAACCCAAGTAGCTTAGTACCACTCAAGTAGCGAAAGATGCACTTAGCCACAAAGGTTTCATCAAAATCAATGCCTCTTTCTTGCACATAACCCTTTGCAATAAGCCTAGCCTTATACCTGTCAATTGCTTCATCAGGTTTACACTTTAGCTTGTATGCCCACTTAGTGCCAATGGCCTTCTTGCCAAGAGGCAAGTCACATAAAGGCGAGGTACCATTTTTCATGATAACCTCATATTCAAATTGCATTGCAACCATCCAATGTTCAGAATTATGTGCTTCATCAAACAAAACAGGTTCAATCTCATCACAGAGACTAGAGGAAGCCATAGCATAACAATCTAATGCAAAAGAGGCACTATGAGAGCCTGAACTAGTATGATATGATTGAGATGCATCTAATTTGTTGTCATGCAAAGTTTGCACCAGCCATTTTGGCATAGTTTTTGCCTGCTCAATATCAACTCTCTCATCAACAAGTGCATCATGTAAATCTACATCTGAAATGGAATTATTTGCATCATCACATGAAACCTACCAAGGCTAACAAGTTGCCTCATTAGGACCAGCACTATGTCTCCTTAGTACATGAAAGTAAGGGTTGAATAGCATCTTCCACAAAAACAACATCATGGCTAACCAGAATGCAATTTAGTCTATGGATGATACACATGATAGCCTTTGCTTTCAGAACTGTACCCAACAAAAATACATTTTACTGCTCTATCATCCAATTTTCTGCAATGTTGTTGAGGCACTAATGCATATGCCAAACAACAAAAAACACTTAGATGAGCAACAGATGGCTTGTGACCATGCCAAGCCTCATACGAGTGATAGACTGCAGCGCTTTAGTGGGACACTTGTTAAGTACATATGTTGCACACATGACAACCTCAAACCAAAAACTATGTGGTAAAGCCTGACTCTTAACCATAAACCTTGCCATCTCCATGAGTGACCTGTTCTTCCATTCAGAAACTCCATTTTGTTGAGGTGTATATGGCATTGCACATTGATGTTTTATCCCACGTTCAACCAAAAATGCATTAAAGTCAGAAGACATATATTCCCCCCCTTGGTCAGAACGGATGAACTGTACATCTGTCATCAAAAAATTTCACAACCAGAAACTAATAACAAATTTTTCTTGATCCCTCGCACAAACAAAGCATCTGGCAAAGTGAAAGAACTACCATCAATAGTAGTCAAAATGATCTTACCAACTCCCATAACATGATAAGAGGAGTTGTTGGTGCATGTAACAGTATTCCCTATAGGGGAAGGCTCGAGTGAAGAGAAGAAACTGCGTTGCAAGGTAATATGTTTGGTTGCCCCACTATCAAAGTACCAAACATGAGTCTACTGCAGACATGCCCTTGTCATGAGAAGATGGATCAAAACTGGAAACAGTAGTAAACACCCACTCTTCATCCTGCACAAGATTAGTAGACTCTATTTTTGGTGTAGAGGCCTCTGCAACAACCATTCTGGCCTCTTTCTTCTTTGCCTCTTTAGCAGCCAGTTTCGAACAGCTCTTAATGACATGATCATTTGCTTTACAATATTTGCAAAACAATTTTTGCTTTTTTGATTTCTTCTCATCTTTGTCTTCCTTCTTCGAATGTGCAAGATTTGCAGATTTCTGCTTACTAGTAGAAGAGCTCCATTTTCCTTTGCCCTTCTGATTAGCCAAGAAAGCTTGATCTACAACATGCATAATAGACTTGTTCTTCCTAGATTGGACTTCCTACAACAAAACAAAAACTAACTCTTCAAATGTTAAGGCATTTGGATTGCCTTAGAAGCAAAACTCTGATATGAGTCAGGAAGACCATTCGGAACAGTGTACACAAGTGAAATGTCAAGAAGGAATTCATATGCAGAAATCACCTATTCCTTCAAATCCTTGATCTTTGTTAGAAAATTGTCCATAGAATCACCTTCATTCATGTGCTCACTCTCCAACTGTTTTCGGAGGTAAGCAACACGAGCCTCATTCCTAGCCTGGTACAATGTGGTAAGTGTATCCCAAGCATCCTTAGCTATTCTACAAGAATGAATGTGGGGAATAATGGCATGTTTGATAGACAAAGTTTTCAATTGCCTGAGCATCTCTGCCATCCCAACGAATTCGCTCTGCAGTAGGTGCAATAGAAACAACAACATGAACATGAATATGCAGAATATCACCATTTTCAACACCATTTGCATCATTTTCAGTACCTGTATTAGCACGTGTAATAAGATGTCTTTCAACACCCTACACAATATTCCATAGTCCTTTTGTGACCAATACATGACGCATCACATAAGACCACAATGGGTAATTCCTACCATCCAACTTATCCTCGAAAGCCAACATACAAAATACATCACTGCTTTCAGCCATGGCCACTGACTAAAATACCCTGATGCAGAAAAATGATTGTATCTGAAAAAGTTGAACAGAATTACCCTGACAAGTTCTGCTAAACTTGTAGCAAACTTCCAGAAGCTTATACTGGTGAACGAAAACTGGTATATATCTTTGGCAACAAAAAGACAAAATATCTTGCACAAGTGCTATGATGGTGCATTTGAAGGTCGAAACGAGCTCAAGTCATGATTTCGACACCACAAAATGAAGCTATTTT
>CM035429.1:29016556-29021556 GCA_020310875.1 Ceratopteris richardii
CACACACATACATACACACATAGACACACACACACATACACACACATATATAGACACATACACACACATATATGCATACACACACATGTAGAGAGACATAGATACACACATACATATGCATACATAATGCATATGCATATGCATACATACATACTCACATGCATACACACACACATACACACACATGCATACATAATGCACATGCATATGCATACATACATGCTTACATTCATACACACACATACACACGCATACACACATACACATAAACACATATATATGCATACACACACACACAAGTAGAGACATGTTGGGGATGTAAGGGTCATGTGACCTTACCCCCATATTCATATATATACATCATATATAGAGCATTGCCTCAAGAGAGATCATTATGTGGGTTTCGAGGCTCCCACGCATATCCGCGCGTCGTTCCTCTCTTCTCTCTCGTTCCATCTCCTCCTTCCTCCTCTTCTTCTGCACTCCAAACCCTTTCATTGGTATCAGAGCATGTTGAAGGCTGGTGTGCAAGAAGCTTCAATGGAAGCTTAGGTGAGAAGAGGTAGAAGTGCAGGTCGGCATCTCTTGACAGCTGTTCAGTATTTCAGTCATAACTCGAGCTAGGAAGCTCGGATTGACGCGTTTTAAAGTTCTGTGCGTAGCTAACACAGAGAGCTACAACTTCACAGAAGGGCGCAAAACCTGGTTCGGACTTCTGAAGTGCCGAAAATTCGAAAAACGCAGAGAATTGTAGAAGGCGAATCTACATTGAGTAGGACAGCAGGTCGGTTTTTTTGTCATAACTTGAGTTCTACAGCTCGGAATGCGATGATTCAACTTGCTGCTCGTAGCTTGAAAAGTTAGTTACAACTTTGTAGAAGAACTCAAATTCAGATTCCCAATGCAAGGTCACCGAAATTGCAAAATACAGAGCAGTACTGTTGCAAGTGAAAGTGAAATTGACAGCAGGTGTTTATTTTGAGCATATCTTGAGCTACGCACCTCCGATTGAGATGTTCTTTATGTCGTTACGTAGCCAAGAAGCAGATCTTCAAGTTTGCTGAAGACCAAAAGTTCAGATTCAGAGGTTATCACCTCTGAAACAGCAAAACACAGAGCAGTACAGTTTTGCCCAAACAACCCTAATTGCACTTGGAGGTTGAATTTGCTTTGGAACTTCTTCGAGAGAGAATTTATGGTGTGCAAGCTCTTATTTTTAGAGCTTCAAGGCATTGTACATGTATGATCACTGTGGTAGCTCCTCCATATGAGAGTAGAGCATGATTTTGTTACATGTTTGGCATGTAAGATGACATTGTGGTATACTCTTCTTTGAGGTTTATGTCATCATGAGTTCGATCATGGATGTATAGTGGCATTGTGGTCTACATCTTGCTTATGCCACTTGGTTATGGATTTACTTGCCGGTTGCACATACTTTTATGAGAGTTGATTTTGGATCTTGTTTGGTACTTGTATCTTTTGTTTTCTTTGCAGGTACGTGATCCAGATTGGAGCCTCAGTTACACGTTCGTTTGTCACCGTTATTAGCATTTGGTCATTGATTGATATATATTTGCCAGTGTGATTCTTGGCATATGTGGATGGTGATTCCCACATGGTTATTTTGGTTCTAGAGTCCATTTTACAGAGGAGATGCTGCCGAAATTTCATCGGCTTTTATGCTAGAAAGGAGCTCTTGTGGATCTTGAAGCTTTTGTGATAGCTTTGGATCATTGACTATCTCCATTCACTTGGACTTGGTCACAGGTTGTTTGTGACAGGTTGGACCATCTTGCAGGATTTATTCTTGAGTGGGAGTTGTATTGCCATTGTATTGGCGTGTATTGCCATTAGTTTTTTGGCACATGTAGTTGCCATTATCTTCTTGATTTATATCAGTGACAGGTGGTGACAGATTATTTATTGTTCTTTGGTGATTGGTTATCTTGTTTGATTGCTCAGTTTTCAGGGGATACTCTGTCGAATTTTTCCCAGGATTCTTTCACATCTATTTGGTCAGTTTGGAGACTTGGTGAGCAGGCTTATGCTCATGGTTTTATATGCATGGTAGATGCATGGTTATGTGACAGGTGGTTCACATGGTTTTCTTCTCCAGTGAGACATATGTGATGTGAATTATGCATATGGATATGCAGGTGTGATCCTATTCAGGATAGAGTATTGTTTCTAGTCTCTTGTTATATTGCTAGTCTATTGGATTGCCAGCATGGTGTCTTCTCGATTGGATGGCACTGACTTTCCGAGATGGAAAGCTCAGATGTGGCATACATTGGTTCGTGCAGGGTTACACATGTATGTGCATAGAGATGCACAGAGGCCTCGTGACATGCCCGACCATGTATGGATGGATATGGATGCATTGGCCAGCTCCACTATCCGATTACAGCTTGTGGATTCTATATATGAGTCTGTTATGTATGAGGAGACGAGTAGTGCATTATGGCAGAGACTACATGATATGTATGCGAGTCCATTGACTCATGTGAGACATAGATCACATCGACGACTTCGATGTTGGCACTGTGGTCATGAGGGCCATATTCGACGACGCTGCTTCGGGCGGATGCGACGACGATGTCAGAGATATGCACGTGATGCAGATCAGGTAGTGGTTTCAGGAGATTCTATGGCAATTGATTATGCTAGTGATGGAGATATCACTTTCTCCTATGGTTCATCTCAAGATTCCTCTTGTTCATCGGATAGCACGCATATGGCTTGGTTGCTTGATGCATTTACTCCATATCGTGAGTGGTTTTATCGATTCTCAGGTGAGAGTCGTGGATGTGTGCAGTTGCTTGACGGTACGACATATGACATTGAGGGTGCAGGAGATATATGCCTTATGCTACCTAGTGGAGCATCACTTATGCTCAGACATGTACGCTATGTGCCTTCATTCCCTATGAGCTTGATTTCAGTTAGCCAGTTACAGAAGAGCAGATGTTATGCATTCCTTGGTGAGCATCATTTTCAGTTGCAGTTGGGACAGCTTATGCTTATCAGAGGTGCCAGGATTGGGCACATGTATCCACTGCAGGTACTTCATGTGAGAGACAGTCTCGTCTCAGTGGGAGTTCAGCCTTATGTGCGATGTGAGACTCGTCATGTCTCATTTTGTCTACCTACACATATGTCTATTGACATTCATGATGCACATGTATGGCAGGATTCAGATGCTCAGATGGATGCACATGTAGAGCATGTTTTGGATGCTCATGATTCTTATATAGAGCATGGTTTGGTTGATCATATGGATGCTCATATGCAGCATACTTCAGATGATCAGTTGGATGCTTTAGAGCATGATATGGATGCTCATGTAGAGTATTGTGATGATACTCAGTTAGAGTTAGATCATCAGTTTGACCTTGGTGTTGATGTTGTGCAGTTAGCTCATGCGGAGCATGATGATACACTTGGTGTGGTAGAGCAGGATAGCTCTCATGGTATACAGTGTATGGTAGAGCATATTAGCTCTCATGATGCACAGCTAGATACATCCTTGGTTGTGAGCATGGCTGATTTAGATGCTGAGGAGTCAGCAGTTATGCAGTCATTCTTGGATTCGCTCATGCCAGATGTTGACATAGATATGTCAGGACATGTTGGTCTTGACGATGGTGCTTTGGATGCCTTGGATAGAGGCATGGCTGACATGCTTAGGTTAGCCAGGATAGCACATGTTTCGTCAGCATTCGGGAGTCTGATGTACGAGTTGTTATGCTCGAGACCAGACATTGCAGTTGCTATTGGAGCATTTGCACTTGGAGTTGTCAGTCGTTCGATGATTGACACAGGCATAGAGCGAGTGGGAGCTTTGCAGGAACTTCATCAGTTCTTGTGTCAGTCATATATGAGCTCGGCTCTTGTTGATATGAGTCTAGAGCAGTTTGAGGTGCATGGATACACCTTGTTCGAGGCGGTTGGTGTAGGCTGATCTGGTATGGGTAGAGATCCAGACTCTTCCTGTACATTACTGTATAGTCCTACATCATTCTTTATATATGTTACCACTTATGGTCACATTGACCCTTAAGTGGGAGATTGTTGGGGATGTAAGGGTCATGTGACCTTACCCCCATATTCATATATATACATCATATATAGAGCATTGCCTCAAGAGAGATCATTATGTGGGTTTCGAGGCTCCCACCCATATCCGCGCGTCGTTCCTCTCTTCTCTCTCGTTCCATCTCCTCCTTCCTCCTCTTCTTCTGCACTCCAAACCCCTTCAAGACATACACACACACATACATGCATACATAATGCATATGCATATGCATACATACATACTTACATGCATACACACACATGCATACATAATGCACATGCATATGCGTACATAATGCACATGCATATGCGTACATAATGCACATGCATATGCGTACATAATGCACATGCATATGCGTACATAATGCACATGCATATGCGTACATAATGCACATGCATATGCGTACATAATGCACATGCATATGCGTACATAATGCACATGCATATGCGTACATAATGCACATGCATATGCGTACATAATGCACATGCATATGCGTACATAATGCACATGCGTACATAATGCACATGCATATGCGTACATAATGCACATGCATATGCGTACATAATGCACATGCATATGCGTACATAATGCACATGCATATGCGTACATAATGCACATGCATATGCGTACATAATGCACATGCATATGCGTACATAATGCACATGCATATGCGTACATAATGCACATGCATATGCGTACATAATGCACATGCATATGCGTACATAATGCACATGCATATGCGTACATAATGCACATGCATATGCGTACATAATGCACATGCATATGCGTACATAATGCACATGCATATGCATACATAATGCACATGCATATGCATACATACATGCTTACATGCATACACATATACACATGCATACACACATACACATACACATACACATACACACATATGTATGCATACACA
>CM035429.1:29024056-29121556 GCA_020310875.1 Ceratopteris richardii
TGGTGTCTTTGTGAGCTTGCAAAAATTGTGAGCTACTCAAAAGAGGTTGTCAATGTTGATTATGAGCAACTCTCGTAGTGGATTGCTATCTGGCTCTTGTTGTTGGCACCGTGATGTCCTCTGGTTCTGCCAAAGATGGCTCCCCTAGTTTTCATACCAAGTACTCGTGACCCATAATGAGTGATGGGTAAGTGCATTGGTGCATGGGTTGGAAGAAGAATGTGTCTTGTGCACGGCCTTGTAATGTAGCCCTATGCATGCATACTTGGAAAATGCATTGGAAGAATTATGGTGCAAGAAGTTGGGTCTTGAGCTTAGTGCTCAAGGGTATGTCGACGAAGAGGTTTCTTAATTGAGCATGGTTATAGCATCATCGAAGCATACAATTCTTACCATGGTGAAAGGTTTGTTGATCTGCATCTCTTCAGGTTGTACTTCCATGATGGTGATTGACCAATGGCTTGTCTTTTGTGTTGATGGATGTCCGTGTTGATGGTTCACCTGGGGAATTCTTCAAACACACAATCCCATTCTTCCTCTCGTCTTCTTCCTCTTCTTCTTCGTCTTTTTTTTTGGATAATGGAGTAAAACAAGAAAAAAGGTGTTAGCATCAATAAAATATTTTATACATGTCAGATGTGTTGCATGTGCCTGGGATCCTCAATTGTGTCTATGCACGGTCGTGTAATGTGGCCCTATATTGATGCATACTTTGGAAATGCATGAATTGAATGGTGCAAAAGACAAGGTTATGCCAAAGGCACATGGTTGTTGCACGTCAAGGCTCTCAATGTTGCAGGTGGATGTTGATGTAGTCTTTGTTGGAGGTAGCGAGTGGATCTTGAAATGATGTGATAATTTGATGGTTAAATGAGAACTAACCATTCCTCCCTTTACCAATCCATTTGAGAATAGTGTGTGACGGCATAGAGATCACTTTTGGCGTCTTCATTTGTGGATGGTTGCTTGAATTTTTTACCCCTCATGGTTGGTTCTTTGGTTTTGTGGGTGCTACTGGTGCTTTTGGCTTCCAAACCCATATCCTTGATGGTTGTCTTTTTATTACTGGTGAGGAGATGAATTTATCTTCTTTTGGTATTTGTGCTTGGTTCTTACCCTTTTCTTGGCTTCTTTGTTGAGACCTTGCTTGTGAGGGAGATCAGTGATGTTTGTGCCTGTAAGAATACCTTGGGTACCCACATGTGTAATTGACCATGTTGAGCTGCAACTAATTTCTTAGGCACCCAAATTTGTACATTATGATGGTCGGCCTTTATCGTTTGCTTTGGTACCCAATTTGGTTGGAGACGTGGTGATTTAGCTTGTCCTCGTTTCTTGGTGCTCCTTTTAGCATGGTTGGCTTGCCTCAATGGGAATGGTTGTGGCAAAGCTGGTGGTTGTTCTCCTTTTTGTACCCACATCTGCTTTATGCCCTGAGCTTCTTTCTTCTTGAATTTTGTCTGTCTAGTTGATATAGCAGATGTCTTTTTTGCTTGCATCTTTGGTCGAGTTAGGCTTGCATTAGTATGTGAAGAAGAAGAGAGGTTTGCTGGCCTTTGAGCTTGTGCTTCCATGATTGAGTCCTTTTGCTTCGTAGGGTTTTTGACACACACAACATTTTCTTTACGAAGATTAGTTTTGAGAATGTGTGACCTCTGGACTTGTGAGCATGCAATTGTCTAATTCTAATGTAATACATTGTTCATGTGCCCAAACTTGAAGGATTTGACTTCTTAGGTTCAAGTTGACTACATGGTCATAGATCCAGTCTTGACCCAGGACAAGTGGTTCGGTAAGGTCCTCATCGTGACACACTAGCATTTTGACTTTCATTAGAACATCTTGCAGGTAGATGGGAAATTCCACCTCGCCCAAACAAGGGGTTTCCAAACCTCCCAAACCTATGAGATAGGCTTCTATAGGCTTTATGTTCAATTGCAAGTCTTGGCACTAGGAGAGTCTAACTGCACTAGTTGCTGCACCTGAGTCAATTAATGTTCTCACAGTCCTTACATTCTTCCCTTGTCCTACCGTTATGGTCACGAATGGACGTGGATCAATTATTTGAGAAGCAATTGCACTTGATGTTTGACACATGGCCATGTGGTATCTTGGGGCCTCAAGATTTATATCTAGGCCTAGGCGTCTTAACTTATTTCTCCTAATGCATTCTCTCGCCTCTGCCTGTGCTTCATCTCTAACCCTTAGCTCTTCTTCTTTTTGCTTCTTAGCAGTGTTGAGTCTCTTTAACATATCTTCTGTAAGAGGTTCTTGATATAGCTTGACTCGACAACCACTAATATAGCTCGGCAAGACATCACCTTCTAGTGTGGCCAATTGAATAGCTTCGCTAGTGGAAATTCTATTAATGATCATGGGTCTGTATCCTCTTTTTTCTAATTTACAGGCATGTTGCTTTAGGGTATAAACCAACACTAGGTCTCCCTCTTTTAAGCCTTTGTCCTTAATGTGTGCATCGAAGTATGCCTTTTGCCTTTTCTTTGCAGCATAAATGCCTGCAGCCGCTCATAGCCTTGTCTCACCTAAGCGTTCTAGATCAAAGATCCTAGACGATAACTCGTGTCCATTCCACTCATGCTCTTGTGCTACTTTTAAAGTTGGGATTAAGAAGTTCAATGGTAGTACAACATTTTGTCCGAAGACCATCTGAAATGGGGTGGCATTGAGTACCGTTTTGTAGGCAACTCGATAAGCCCAAACAGCATGATGAAGCTGTTTATCCTAATCAGAGTGCTTATTATTTACCAATTTTGTCAATACATTACATAGGATCTTGTTTGTGCTCTCGGCTTGTCCGTTAGCCTATGGATGATAGGGGGCATACTTCTTATGTGTCACCAAGAATTCTTGAAGAAGATTTTCAATGACTTCATTCAAGAAGTGTGTGCCTCTATCGCTCACTAACTCTATGGGTAGTCCATATCTCATGAACACATTCTCAAATAAGAACTTTGCCATTGTTCGAGCATCATTCTTCGTTGTGGCTTTGACCTCTACCCACTTTGTAAGGTAGTCTGTGGCTACAATAATGTATTTGGCATGGGAGTTTCTAGCTGGGGGATTAATAAGACCTACAAAGTCTATACCCCATTTTGAAAATGCATGTCCTCCCATCATTTGCCTCAAAGGCATCTCATCTTTTCTAATTGGGTACTTGGCACGTTGGCATGTGTCACATTTCTTTACATAGGTATGTGCATCCATATGAAGAGTGGGCCACCAAAGTCCTGAGAATAGAATAGTCTTAATTACTTGATCAAGACCAAAATGTCCGCCTGCAACACTACTATGGGCAGTTTCTAAGATTTTTAAATATTCTGATTCATGAACGCACAATCTTAAGTAACCATCTTTGCCTCTTCGGTATAGGTTATCTCCTATGAGGGCATAGTCTTGGGCTTCTTGTTCCATGCTTCGTTTCCTTGCTAGACTAGCCGGATTTGGTAATGTTCTTGATCTCATGAATTCTACCAATGGAGCACTCCAATCTGGAATTAATGACACGTGATAAAGGGTTGCATGCTCCACAGGGGGTTTCTTCTGGCGCACTGGACAATTCTTAATCCACTCATGAATTTCTTTGTCCATACTAGGCCAATACACTCCTAAACATGTTAGATTTTGCAATGTTCGTTGTTTAGAATAGTGATTCCCTAGAAATCCTTCATGGGCTTGTTGCAACCAACTACTATGTTCATCGTCCTCCACACAACAAGCTAGTACACCATCTATATCTTGTTTACAATTTCCTCTTTGTTCGTTTTCACATTCTTGTTTGCAGGTCCAAAGGTTAGGATGGGTACTAACTTATTTGCCCATTTAGGAACAACTTCTAAATTGAACAGATAAGCATCAGGCAATTCATCAGGCACTCCTTGCGGTGACTCGCCTAAAGTGATGCGAGAAAGGTGATCCGCTCTGAGGTGGGTCTTACCTTTCCTAACAACCACTTCAAAGTCATATTCCATTAGTAAGAGGAACCATCTTACTAAGCATCCGGTATTGCAAGGTTTATTGACCAAATATAATAAGGCTTGATGATCAGTGAAAAACTTAAACTTGTTGGCCAATAGATAGTGTCTAAACTTTTTTACAGCATAGACCATGCCTAAACCTTCTCTTTTGGTTGTGGTGTAGTTTCGTTCAGCAGCATTTAATTGTCTGCTCGCATATGCTATAGGCAAATCTAGATTGCCTTCACCTGTGGGTTGTGACAACACACATCCTATTGCATAATTGGATGCATCCACATGTACATGGAATGGCTTATTCCAATCCGGAATGGTCAGTATTGGTGTTGTGCTATGCACAAACATCTCTTTAGCTCATTGAAGGACTTCTCGCATTCATTGTTCCACTCAAACTATGTCAACAAGGCATAAAGAGGCTTAGCTATAATTGCATACATGTGAATAAACCTTCGGTAATATCCACAATGGCCCATAAAGGCTTGTACCTCTTTAACATTCCTTGGCCTCGGTAACTCAGCTATGGCTCTTACTTTGTCCTCATCTGTTGATATTCCATTCTTTGAAACAATATGACCTAAGATTTTACCTTGACGTACCATGAACACACACTTTTTTCTGGGTTCAGGCACACACGGTAGTCTCTACACTTGTTGAAGATCTGTCTGAGCTCAGGGATGTGACATCTCCTTTCTTGGGAATGAGCACATAAATCGTCCACATATACTTCTAAGCTCTTTCGTAAGAACTCTTTGAAGTAATGACACATGAGCCTTTGGAATGTTGCAGGTGCATTGGTGAGCCCAAATGGCATCACACAAAATGCAAAGACTCCCCACTTTGTGGCAAACACCATTTTGTGTGGATCTTCAGTGGCAATGGCTACTTGATTGTAACCTGAAAATCCATCAAGGAAGCTATAAACTTCCTTGCCGGAAACATGCTCCAATAAATGATCAGTGATTGGAAGTGGATATCTCTCTCTAATCATAGCGGCATTAACTTTTTTAAGGTTAATACACACACACACACACGTAACTTTCCATTCTTCTTGGGCACCACTACAACGGGGGACACCCATTCAATATGCTCAATTTCATAGATGAATCCGGCTTCAATCAAATTGTCGATTTCTTCTTTTATTTTGGCTGCATAGGTGTCATTATATGTGTAGGGCTTCTGTTTGGTGGGCTTGGCATTTGCTATCATGGGGATCGTATGAGAACAAACCTTTGGATCTACTCCCTTCAAGTCTCCATAGTGCCACGCAAACATGTCCCTATATTCCCTTAACAAGGCTACCAACTTTGCTTCCTCTTCTTTACTTAGGTCATCTCCTATGTATGTACATCTCTCTTCGTTCTCTTCAATGGTGACTACGATTTTTTTGGTCTTTTCTTTGTTATCATACGCTTCTCCTGTGGTGGCCTCTCTCTTAGGCATTCGTACCAAAATTTTTCAGTCTTCAACTTCATATTTCTTGAAATTTTCTAGTACCTCAAACAATGATCCCTCCGCTTCTTGTTTCACTCCTTGTCTTTTCTTTTTCTTTTGACCACCTTCACTTCCATCCTTTGAATTTTCAGTGTTAATGCTTGTGAGAGGTTCTTCTTCAGGTTGGTTAAATACTCCTACATCTTCTAGATAGTGCTCCTCTGAGTTAAAGCAACTATCCATCACAATGGGCTCTAGATCGTCATCATTCTCTTCTTCTTCTATGTGTCACTAAGGTCACATTCTTTTAGCAAGGGCTGACACATGAACACTGAAATATCATAACCCTCTTCATCACAATGAGGTGTCCACTGTTCTTCATTGACAACAATGTCCATGGTGCCAAGATTTCTGCCCAACCATGAGGTTCAAATTCCTCATCCGGAAAGATCATCGGTGTATAGGTTGGGTCTGTGACTGGCCTATCTCCCGGGGAAGTTCCTTTTTCACTTGCCTTTAAACGTTTTTCCTCTTCCTTTGCGACCTTGCACATCCACAAATGAGTATCTTCATGCATCCAGGATGTATCAGATGTAGGGGTGGTACATCTCTGAAGGTGTAATCCTTCAAATTGACCTTGGTTGTGACCCCTAAGCATTGCAAGTATAAGGAGTTGGTTCCCCAATCTTGTACAACTTGCCGTTGTTGGAGGAAGTTTCTTCCTAGGATCATCTCGTAGGTACTAGTTTTACCAAAGTCACATATAGCAAAGGTGTGCTCAAACTCTATACCACAAGTGGTTAGAGTTATCCCTTCTAGCAATCCTAGAGGTCTTTCCACATGGCCGTCAGCCATCTGAAGCTTCATTCTAGTTGGACTTAATGCGGGTTTACCCCATTGCTTCCACAGGGAAGTGGTCGCAATAGCAACCAGCACCAGAATCTATGATTGCTTTGGTTGTGTAACCTTGGTAGGTGATCGGGAGATAAGCATTACCTTCCTCACCTTTGCTCATGTCCCCTATTTTGTCTAGAGGTATCTCTGGAACTTTTTGCTTAGAGTCTGCTGTTGGTATTTTGGAATCAAGTTCTGGAACCTGATCCTTCACATGATTCCATAGCTCAGGTTTTGCTTTGAGCAACTCTTCTATAGAAAGATGACATTGAACCTTAGTGTTTTTCACGACGTCAGTGTTTCTTGGAACCACTGAGTCTTCATTTCTTACCAATATTGTGGGAGCTCTGATATGAAGAGATTCAGATTCCCATGGGCATGTGAACTATGGCAACTCTTGTATAGAATCGGATTCAAATCATGAACTTTCTTTTTCTTGTTGCTCTACTTGGTCTCCATAAATAGATGGAATGTCTTGTGGGAATTGATTGTGACGGTCATCAATTTCAAGAATAGGAGGGGAAACATCCTTCTCCTTGGCCCATTTCTCTTCTTGTATTTCCCGCAAGAACTTTTGAGTGTGTTGTTGAATTGAAAGAGGTTCTCCGTCATCTATGGAGTCAGGAACATAGAATTTCTTTGGTGATGAGCTTTCTCTTTCAACAGTTGGTTGAGCCTATGGAGGTAAAGTAACTTGAGGTTTATTTACCAACTGATCTAATCTGTCTATTAAGCCTTGGAAGTGCAAACCCGGTGTAATAGCATTCGTCTGATTGAACGATTGATTGGCCTCGAACATAGCTTGAGTTAGTTCCACCATTTTTATGCACATTTTTGTCCATTCAATCTCTAAATCTGCTCTAGGGTAGCTCTTGTCTAGGTTCGCAGGTGTTGGTCCTTCTTGAAGTCGAGCCTGGTAGGCCTTGAACATCATGTCCAAGCCTTCTGGGACAGACCCTGGTTGTGGTTTATTTACAGTGGTTGGTGGATGGAGATGAGGTTGGGGAAGAGGTGGTGTGGATGGAGTTTTGACATGCAAGGGTCTTTGGGAGGCAATATCTTCTATTCTTGTTTTTGCATCTTTCAAGCTTTCTTCTAGTTCGGATAACTTTTTGGTCCACCTACGATTGGTCTTCTCTCTACTATCCTTCCACCTACGATTGGTCTTCTCTCTAGGCTCTCCTGACTCACTTGGCTCTGATTGCTCAGCTACTTTAGCTTTTTGTGAGGCTTGTGCCCTAGTAACTGTAGGTATAGGAGCCACATTATCGCTATTGGAACTTGAATTCCCTACTAGGCCTACCACATTAAGGGGTGTAACCTTTGGTGCACTAAAGGGATGTCTGGGACAATCTTTCAGGAGTTGCTCTTTGCCACACTCAAGACAAACGACTTGTATTGTGATGTTTTGCCCTTGTATCGGAGCTAGTGGGTGTGGTGGTTGTTGTCCTTGTATAGGTTGAGGTTGGCTATATCCTCCGTGTTCATATGGTCTAGTTGCTCCTCGTGGTTCTAGACATGGGTTATACCTAGGAAATTCTCTATCTTGTTCTCTAGGAGGGTACCCATATGGTCTACATTGGGGGTGGTACAAACGGTCATGGCTGCCTATTCATTGGATAGTCTTCGGTGTTGTAGTTGATGTACTTTTACTCATTATAAGAGTACATGTTAGGCTCTTGAGTTGGTTGTCTATCATAAGGGTAAGGTTGTGATAACCCCAATCCTTCTCTGGTGCAGACATGAGATGGGTGATCTCCACTGCAAAGTGTGCAACTTCCTAACATTAACACTCTCAACGAGGAGTTCTGGTAGTTCCTTTGTCCTTTTATACTCCCAATTTCTTGGCCACTAACGCTGCCACTTCTTCCGCATAACTCGAACTAGAAGTCTCATTGCTCTTTGTATCCTCT
Organism: Ceratopteris richardii; assembly: GCA_020310875.1. NCBI lineage: Eukaryota > Viridiplantae > Streptophyta > Polypodiopsida > Polypodiales > Pteridaceae > Ceratopteris > Ceratopteris richardii. The sequence goes on from CM035429.1 coordinate 29,032,287, forward strand.
AATTTGGTAGGAGCTTGTGTGGGTTTGAGATCCTCAGCTAAGTTGTCTTCCAAATCGATGCATTCTTGGAGACACTCACTCAGAGTTTGCAATCGTTTTACGTATACTAAGATTCTCAATGTTCCATTCATTAGACCTTCTAAAAATAAGGATATCATTTTCTGCTGAGAAGGTCTCTTTGTTACAAGGCATCGGTCTACATATTGATAAATCTTCGTGTTGCATTTTTTACTGTCTCATTAGGAGCTTGTTTGAAACTATGTAGTAATGATGATGAATTGTGCTTGATCCCTCGCTTAGTGAATTCCCAAATAAATTCTTGGAAGAATTGTTCGATATTGCCAAAGGAATTTGGATCCAAGGATTGAAACCAAGCTAAGGCTATTCCCGTGAGGGTTAGCCCAAAGGATTCATATTGCATAAAAAAGTCATCCACTTGCTCTGCTCGCAGTACCTGCTTGAATTCTGCAATGTGGTCATATGGATCTCCTATGCCATCATAATGATTTTGCATACATTTGCCCAATTGGATCGGTCTCAGTCTTCTGCCAGACTCTGGGGATTGAATTATAATGGGGACACCTTGGGGCGGTTCTGTCCTAAAGGTAGGCCTATTCACATTTCCCATTTCTTGGCTAGTGTGGCCGAGGGGCTTAATTCCTGGCATGGTGAATTGCTCCTGTGGTTAGTTCAACATACTACGTTGGCTCGTTTGTCCTAACATTACATTTTCTGTTCTTTGTTGGGTCTCGAATGGGTTTTGTGAGGTAGTTGCTTGATCTAGAGCTAACTCTCCTCTTTCATTAATCTGATCAGGGTTTTTAGCTACTACATATATGTGGCCCATCTTGTCCATGTAAACTCCACCATCATACTTAACAATTGGTCTTGGAAATATTTCGGATTCTGTGGTGTTTATCATTCTTACTACTGACCCGTGTAGACCATCGAGGTAGATGGGTATTCCTTGCAAGTTAGTGGATATGTATTGAAGAGACATCCGATATTCCCCTTCCACTATAGACATAAATCCTTCCTTAGGTACTGAACTATGCATGTCTTCAGAACCCAAGAGTCTCTCTCAGTTGAATGGCATTTCCCACTCACTCGTTTGTGGACTCAGCACGTCGTGCTAACCACTGAGTTGTGGGTTCTCTACTTGGTTGTGTGGTTGACACTAGGTTCAAGTGATTTGGTACTTTATCTATCTCTTCCTAAGTATTAACTTGGGCTTAGGTTCATAAGCCTTGTCTACAAGTCCAAAATTGTCCTGAATTGCTCAAAAACTTGTGGAACCCCTTGCTTCCTAGTCCAACCTGAGGGTCAACTTCAAAATACCCTATCTAATAATCCACGTATTAATTTTACCGTAACCAGTGGAAGTTTTGGTAGTACTCCCCATGAGCTTTCCAATGAACCCAAGATCACTCCGAACGGATTTTGTATGAGAAAGTTATGTCAGTTCAGGGTTCAGGGGGTTAAAACAGGGAAACAGGATCCCTCTGAGAGTACCTCAGGACAAGCGATACAATACCAGATTTTCACGATACGATACCTTTGTTTTACACGATACCACTATAGACGATACCACCTTTGGACGATACGATACCACCAAGGCAATACCAAGTCCATGATATGATACTGCTATCCAGACGATACGATACTGCTATCCAGACGATACGATACTGCTATCCACACGATACGATACTGGACATGGTCACGATATGATACCAGAATTTACACGATACGATATCTCTGCATTCGACGATACGATACCAAGTTAGTGGACGATACGATACTTGACCACTACACGATACGATATCAGATTGCTCATGATACGATACCAAAATAATCGACGATACGATACTTGGCCTATCGACGATACGATACCAGCAATCACACGATACGATACCAGGGTAAGGGACGATACGATACTTGTCTATAGACGATACGACAATAATTCACGATACAATACTGGAAATCTCACGATACGATACTGGAAATATGGACGATACGATACCACATTTTTGCATGATATGATACCAAGATCTCAAGCGATACAATACCACCATCATGCATGATACGATACCGCTCGGTCAACGATACGATACCACTGGGGCGACCGCGATCGCGATACCAACACTTGACGATACGATACCAGAATTGTATCACGATACCTCAAGTGGGCGTGCACGATACGATACCTTGACAAGTATCGCGATAGTTGGGAATTCTGGTATCGCGATACCAAAACTCAACCAGACACGATACTTGGAGATTTTTCAGCCCAATTTCAAATTTTTTTGCAAATATGTGTACCTTATGTTCTCCTTGTCACTCCTATCAGCCTGTAGATGCAAAACCACCATTCAAACTCATGATACCACTGCCGCGATGCCAAATGCAAGTCTTGTCACTCCGTGATATTGCCACTAAGCTTTTTGAAGTTTTAATCACGGGATTCTCTGAATTTCTTCTACGCTTAAGCTCTGAACTCTCTTTGAAGTCTGTGCGCACCAAGAATGAAGAAGAAGAGTTGAAAATAGGGGATATACAATCAAAAAAATGAAAAAATCAGAGAAGGTGAAGATGAGAGGAGATGGTGGTGATGATGATGATGGGGATGAAGCAAAACTCAGAAACTGAACTGAAAATGATGATTTTTTAACCTTCCAACATCGCTACTCTACGTCTTACTGTCACACGCTCGTCCTCCAAGCTCTCTCCCCGGCAACGGCGCCAAATTTGGTGTCACTCTAGCACAATGGTGAGTACCAACGTGAGGAGTTTCACCTCATAAATGTCAATCCGCGGAGACGTGAGGACCGGTATGAAGACCAAGAGCAAATGATGGCACAAGTGCGTGAGTGAAAGCACACAAGCATGCACACACATACACACACACGTGCACATGTAAGAGCAAAGAGTGGAACAATGGAAGATCTTCGATTACAAAAGAAATCTCTTACAAAGCTGAAATCTACAACAAGCTACCCTCTCAAATGAGCTCTCCAGCTCTTTTTATAGTTTTTGAGTGGTTTTGGCTCTGTCCAGATCTAGTGTCCGGCTTAGTTAAAAATTAGGTTCCAAGGCTTATTTGGGGACTCAAACGGAATCTAAAAATTATGAAAATTGGTAGGATGATACTTCTAATACTCCTCAAGCTCAAGGACTCCGTGGCTTGAACAAAATGGAGTTATAAAAATGGAAAATGGTATTTACAATGGTTTTTAGTGATAAAGATCACTATTTTTATAGGGATTTCTTCTAAAAATTTGACATGTGCTTCTTGGAGCTCCCTACGTGCTCCTTCTTCTTGTGTGTCCACTTCATTGATGCGCTTCACTGCTTGTGTGTGACCTTGAATGTCAACAACATGCATATACACACACACACACACACACACACACACACACACACACACATATATATATATATATATATATATATATATATATATATATATATATATATATATATATATATATATATATATATATATATATATATATATATATATATATACACATATATACAAACATAGACACACACATATACACACACATTTACACACATACATACACATGCATATAGACACATATATACAGATACACACATATATACACACATAGACACACACCACATAGACACACACACACACACACATACACACACACATGGACACATACACACACATATATGCATAGACACATACATAGAGACATACACACACATATATGCATACACACACATAGCCCAGACACACACATACACATACATGCATACATATGCATACATAATGCATATGATACATACATACTTACATGAATACACACACACACATACACACATGCATACATTTGCATACATAATGCACATGAATATGCATACATACATGCTTACATGCATACACACACTCACATATACACCTACATACACATATACACACATACATATGTACACACACACACACACACACATATATATATATATATATATATATATATATATATATATATATATATATATATATATATATATATATATATATATATATATATATATATATATATATATATATATATTGATTTTTAACCCATTTTGTTTTATATGTACAGGTATTATGGATCCTAGTAGAGAGAGAAAGGCAAAACTCACTCTTATAAAAAGTCTTATGAGAGCAAGAGTTCCGCCTGATACTCTAGGGATCATCATGCATGAGTACTCAGAGATGGCTGATGATGAATTGGATTTTATGATCCAGATGCTTATCCAGTGATCAGAAGAGGTGCCTATGAGGACATGCATGGGCACCTTAGGGCTAGAGTGCGATATAGAGCCAGAGGGAAACATCGTGTACATGGATTGAAGTTCACAAGAAGAATGCGAGCATTATGCGAATCTTACCTGCACCTTGTCCACTTAGAGTGGAAGTAAGTATAATTCTTACATATAAATTGAAATAAATATCTTATGTTTCATTTACATGATGAAAGGGATAAAAAATACGTACTTAGTTCACTTGAGACAGAGTTTGGGACAGGATGGTCACATAGGTGGTGTCTAGAAGAGATGCGAACACTTATGGCTCATCATCGCGATAATGCACAGTATGCATTGCTTTTATGTATATATATGTGGATATGAGTATGTGTGTTTATGTATGTATGTATGTATATGCGAGAGAAAGAGTGAGAAGAGAGGTACAAATACACGCATACACACACATATACATCATACATGCACCTTTACACACATATACACATACATGCACATTTATACATACACACACATACATGCACATTTTTACACACATATACACATGCATGTAGTTACACACATATAATGAATACACACATAGACACATACACATACTCGCATACACATACACATACATAATCATATGTACACACACATAGACTCACATAATCATATTTACATACATATATACACATACACATGCATACACACACACAACACATGCATACACACATATAGATACACACACATGCATATGCACATATAGATACACATACATACACACCAATGCACACACACACATATATATATGTGTGTATATATATATATATATATATATATATATATATATATATATATATATATATATATATATATATATATATATATATATATATATATATATATACACACACACACACACACACACACACACACACATACACACACACACACACACACACACACACACACATATATATATATATATATATATATATATATATATATATATATATATATATATATATATATATATATATATATATGTATATATATGTATGTATATATATCCTAATTCGGAGACACTAACTTTGATTGAAGTATATATACACATTGCATCTATTCCTCTGACCTAGTAGAAAGATTTCTTTCCTCCCAACCTTATGCCTCTATCTATAGCTACTCGAAATCAATGAGGATCATAATATATATAAAGATATATACACATCATGTAGATACACATACATAAATATAAAATGGAGTAGATACATTATGCATCACACATACATGCCTATATGCACACATAAATATATATACATGCATATATATTTACATGTACACATTTACGCATAGACACATATACATATATACATGTACACATCACATATACATGCCTACATTGCATACATAATTATAAACACTTGCATATATTACACAAATGCATATGCATATATATACATGTGCATACTAACACATGTATACATATATCACACACATGCACACACATACATATACATGAAACACATATATATATGCATACTAACACATGTATACATATAATACACATGAATACACACACATATGCATACATACATGAGAAAAAATTGCTCCTCGAAGATAAAGCTATATATAAAATAATTAGGCATACCCAAGAGCTTCATGTTCTAACTTAAAAGAACATGATTTCATCTCTCTAATAGGACTCATCGATATTCTAGTTGAATAAAGAAGAATCTATTATCTGATATCCATTCAGAAGCTTCAAGTTATTGATCGATAACTAGAGTAGAACTTACTATCTAATCTGCTCATATGTTTTCATTATTGCCATCATTTTAGTAAGACATCAATATAGTCTCATCTTCATTATCCTTATTGATTTCATTTATTTCTTCTATTGTTAAATTTGTGTTCTCATGAGTCACATCATCTATTGATGGATTAATATCAATTTTTGGTAATTCCTCTTCATCATCAGTAGAATCAACATGTAGAGTATTATCCTCTTCATGAAAAAGATTAGTATCATTATCATGTATAATGATTCTAATTTCTCTTTCAGATGTTGATGTATCAGTATCTGATGGTGAATCATCAAGAGGACTTTCTTCGATCTCTCTAACAATAAACTGTTCAAACAATGACCTACCTCTACCTTGAACATGAATGACTTGCCACCAAGGATGAGCATCTGGGTTTTTATAAAAAATTGCTTGTTCAATATGCCTAGGAAGAAGATATGGTTCTTTAGTAGATCACATTACCTTGGAAGAATCAATTGCCTAAAACCCAGATAATTCCTTTCTTAATGTGGAATTACTACGTTTATACTCAGCTCGAAACCGTTCAAAATGACCTATCAAAATATATAAAAACAAAAACCCATTATTAGGTGCTTAAAGAGATAATAAACTCTATCATAAAAAATATTAACTTTTTTCTACTTGTTTGAATGTATGAAATGATATTTCGTAGATACCAACAACAGTTCCCACATAACCAAATTCGCCATCTATAAGGTTCACATCTTTTGAGTTAGTACATGATAGTTGCTTGAAAGAAGCAACAATACTATAATCCTCTGTTTTACGTAAAGAATTAATGGGTTTGATTGTAATATGTTGTCCAAAAGCCCACATATTTGCGAACATTCGAGCCTGCAAAAGAAATTAAATTAGTAAATAGAAACTAATATACATATATGAAAAAAACAAAATATTATTAAAATAAAATTACCTTTCGTTCACAACCTATCATTAACTCTCTCTACTCATTTGAGATTTCTTCATTATTTGCATTGGCACGTTGCAAACGACTATATAGCCAATCCGTGAAAGAAGATATATTTATAATCTCATTATTATCGATATTACATCTATATCTTTTGTTTCTTCATCTTTTACTTGAGGGATTTTGAAGTTCTTGTTCGTACTCGCTAAGGAATGCTTGCATGCATTCGCTATTATATGCTACAAAAGTAGAAACATCATTTTTTTCTTGAAATGTAAATAAAAATGGAACTCCCTTACCTGATAATACCTCATTTGTTATTTTTTAAGAAGACTTGTTGGTCCATGCACATGGAGCTTCTTCATGAAATCTTTCAAGGTACTCACTACCATAATACATGCACTCTTCAAACATCCAACCCTTTACCATGGATCCTTCTGGTTTTGCTCTTTGTCGCACATAACCTTTTAATATTCCCATAAATTGCTTGACCCAAAACATCCATCGAGTGTTGACAACACCTGCAATCTCTATTTCATTTACAAGATGAACTAATAAATGAACCTGAATATCAAAAAATGAAGTAGGAAGCTCCTTCTCCATCAAACATAGTAGCTCTTTGCATTCACATTATTTTTGTGGGATCGAATTCTTGTCAATCTCGTTTGATGTAATCCACCTATACATATCATAAAAGAATTATAAAGAAGTTAATTAAAAAATAAAAGATATCAAATATTCATATATATTAAATATAAAAGTATCATAATTACCTTATAAGCGATCCAAGATGATAGATCACATCTTGTACTCCTTTCATTGTACATCCATCAATAACCAAAGGTAAAATATGTTTCAAAAAGTTATGCCAATCATGGCTCTTTAACCTAGATAAGCTCTTATCATCCATAGTAAACATGTTTTGGAAAGATGCTCCATATCCTATAGGAGTCCGAATCAATTAAATCCTATTGTAGATAGTCTGTATCTCTTTTGTCGTAAGTACCCAAAGAGCAGGTGCATAAGTCGTTTCCTGTTGATGTCTATCAAAAACTGGCCACAACTTTGGTTTTGAGTTTTGATCTTTCAAATCATTCCTTGATGCTATGGTATCTTTTAGTCCAAGAAGATGCTGCCATAGTGAATAACCAATATTCTTGAATATATGCATAGGATCAAGAAGATGACATACTTTTAACTCTGTCCAATACTGCAAAGAATACCATATTGATATCTTCTCTGTGAGTGCCAATTTTCCTTTACCTCTCTTTACATACTCATTATCTTCATCATCACTGAAGATTTTTTATTCTGGATCTATTAGAGATCTATCTGTCCATTTTTTATACCAATCCATAGGCGTCATAGGTTTTGGACACTGACCTATTTCAAGCTTTCCTTTAAAATGTATTGCTTATCGTTTGGATCTTAATGGATGATCATCATTTAAGAATCGTCGATGTCAAAGATAAATATTTTTGTTGACATTCTTACTATACATTGATATCAACCAATCACCACAATATGGCCAAGCTTTATAACCCTTAGTAGATATTCCTGCATCATGAAAACGATAAACATATAATTGGATTAACTCACATTTATTTGTATGCATATTGAATAAAAAAATTACATCAATACCTGAACAAATACCATATCCTAGAAAATCATGAATAGTCCAAGCCACAATAGCACGAACCATAATATATCTGTGTACCTAAGTCAAGAAGACTTAAGGACTTGTGCCAAAGAGATTGAATCTCATTTGCCACACAAGTGCGTATAGTGGAGAATTGACACACGCTTATTTGTCAATCCGATAAAACGACCTAACCAAGTGTATGAGGACATGTGCACACGTGATGGGAAATGAAGTGGTTCAACTTATATGTGTGAGAAAAGACTAATCCACCTCTCTAACTTACTCAAGTACTGAAAGTGTCTATCGTGATACCACTTACAGTAGTTTTCACTAAATCGAGGATTTCTCCCAGCTCCAAACTCCGAATATAGCCAATAGTGGGTTTGTTTCGAAGCTCTCAACGAGACGCATCTATTGCAGTAGTTTCACTCTTTTGACAATTGTGCTTCAAGTTATGACCAAAACAGTGAATGGTGGGAAACACCCACACTCACTCCACAACTTCTACTAGCTCACACACACACTACAGTAGCTCAAAAACAGTGGGGAGGGGTAGACAACAGTCCTACATACACATTCTAAGCATCATACAGACATAGAAGATCAAAGAGAAGATGGAAATCTGCAAGAAAGAAGAAATTTCGAAAATCAGGAGCTCTCCTTCTTTACAATGGCAAAAAGTCTCTACAAAGAATCATCAAGTGACTTATATATATGTGCCCTAAAATTGGTCCTTTCACACAAGAGACCGGCACTTTATTACTAAAAAGTGAATTTCCTACTAATTTACAAGGAATATATTACAATAAGTTGGGATTATGCATCTAGAGGACTCCTCTAGTGCATTTACATGGCTTGAGGGAATTTCCTAAGACTTTGAAGAATAAAAAAATATGCCCATTAATTTGAAAATTTTGGGGCTCCTCTTTTGTGCCTCTTTGCTCTGCAACACTCTCCCCCTCTTTGTCTCTGTCGTCCCTTGACAGGCTTTTGCTTCTCATTTGTAGCTAGTTTAAGGCTTCTGAATACACGCACCCAGTGGTTGAATAAGCGATAAGGACCGTCAGAGAATTTGCTATTTTGTCCGAAGTATGTCCTTTGCTTTTGTTTTCCCCTTGGTATTCCATACATCACAAATCTGGGTTGTTGCATTCAGTCGGGCTGCCACGCACACCATCAGTGAGTAAGAATGTGGTATTCTTAGTCACCCTCTTCATCTTTTCAGCCTCTCCCCTTTCTAGCTTTTGGTCTTCTGATTTGTCTTTGCCTTCACATATCTGACCCTGTTGTATTGCTCTGAGCCTGTTTACTTGGTTGCCAACGCACGCTATCAGCGGAAGGATTATTACCTGCCAAGTATTGTCTTGCACTTCTTCATGGATACTTCCTGGCCCTGGTCTGTCCTTCCCATGAAATGTCCTAGTTCTGATTGTTCTTTAATTCCATTCCTCAGGACCTGGATGTTTTGCGTTGTTGCCTGATGCGTGCCCTTGCGGGGCTTTGGGCAGAGGGTGGTTCTTCCACTGTATTGTCTTCATTCTTTATTGAGCAATTTTGGTCTTTGCTTTTCTTCTTCTTCTATTTTTGCTTGATTCCCCTTCCACACGTCCCTCCTCTCAAACTCTGTCGTCCCCGACAGGATTTTTGTCGCGATGTGAGTACATTTGAATGGCTGCTTGCTCTCGTTGATTAAGCAGGTTGGCATGACAAATCATGAATTCTTTCCACTGGTTTGACTTCACTCCATCCTCTGGTGCTTGTCGGTGATATGCAAAAAAGCTTGTTTCATAAGCCACCAGGTGTGCATTAAGATTCGAAGTCATCTTTACAAAAATTTCTGAATCAGTTTCGAAGAAGCCAGTAAAAAATGCTTCTTCAAAAGTCTGCATATATGTGCTCGGCAAAAACATAAGTTGTGAATAGTAGGCCATGAGTGTTAAGCGGCTCAGAATGATGGAAAGATAAAAAACGAGCGCTTTGGATCCTTGTGTAATGCAGATGAAGTTCAAAAATGTATATTGGGCGTGTTGGAAGACTTTAATTACAGTCAGGAGCATGCTAAAAATTTTATTGGTCATTTTGACGGCTAAATCCGGAACAGTTGTATATCTAGCAATCCAAAATTCCATGGTTCTCACCATGTACTCTTTCATTGGTAGGTAATTATGTGGTGGGCTGGGTAACAACGAATAATTCAGCCATTGATTATTTATGCGACCCTGGTGTTGTCCTTCCCAAAATTGCGACCAGGAGTGTCTGTTGGGTACTGGACAAAAAGATGGGTTTACCTGAAGTGCGTATGGCGATGCTTCCCATTGTACCCGCAGTGTGGGATTCTTTTACAAAATTTTGCGCCCCCAGATAGGATCAGCCTTTTCGAATTCTTCTTGAGTATAATTGAATGTATCTTTGCTGAATTGGAGGTTGGTGTCAGGGTCCTTATTTGTCATTGTCCTTATATATTGCCGAGTTTGTTCCTTAAGTAGTCCATATGGTACATTAAATGGCTTCAAAATTTGTTCCAAGTTTTTGCTCTCAATCTTATCTTCCTTCATGACCTGGATTATTTGATCTTCAAATTCAGCAGTAAGCTGGGACACCAGTAGTGCCCTCTCATGTCGGCCCAGTTTTGCAATATCCTGATGAGTATGTTCAAATTGGATCTCCATTTCCTCCCTTATATGATATAAGGGGGGAGAGAGAGGACGTACCTCAATCCCCTCAGTAGCTGCTGTGGATTTTGGAACTACTGGTGTCCCCTCCGTTGCCTTTTGTGCTAGCTGATCCTGTAGTTGCTTTATCATTTCCTTCTTTTGCTGAATTTCTTCCTGGGCCTTCAAAATTGTGTCCTTATTCTTTTGGATTTCTTCGGTCACGATTGTGAGTTGATCAATGTCTTCTTTACATTGCACGAGATATTTATTCTCAGCATGTTTCCACTTTGTCCTTAGAGCTACGGTATCCTCCATGTATCTCTTTTGCCATTCGGTAGTGATTGCCTGCTCCTGCTTGAGCTGATCCTCATACTTATCCATCTCGTCCTCCATTTACTTTATATCTTTTTTTGGCCTTTCTTGGACTTCTATGATTTGATCACTCAGGAGAGCTATCATTAGCTCCTTATTTCTGTTAGGTTTTCTGCCTCATCCATGTATACGTTTATTTGTGATTCTAATATTTTGCCTCTTGCATTCATTTGCGTCTTCTCGGCCTCGCTAGCCTCATATTTCTTCTGTAATTCTTGTAGTTGTTCCTTTAAATTTGCATTTTCCGTCTCTAAAGTTTTGCACTGCTTCTTGGCTTCTTGAACCTATGTGATATGTGCTCTCTTGCTAGCTTTAGTTGTGCTGAGAGATTCTTATCCATTTCTTGAAGTTCATGCTTGTCCTGCATCGCTTGGTCATAGTCCTCATCAGCCTCAAGCATTAACTGTTGCGTATCCATTGCGGTTCTGATCATGTCTTGCACTACTGGCTTGAGCTAAGCGATGTCGACATTCAACCACGTTCTTGGAATGCTTGGAGCTTCTCCGGTTTGTAAATCTTTTCAGTGCTCCACATGGATAGTTTTGTTATGTGGTTGTCTGATCTATAGTTGTATTTCTGGTTCTTTTCTTTCTTCGTCCAGATCAATAACTTTAGTGGCACTCCCTTGAAAAGTAACATCCATGGGGGAGGGTTTTGCCACAACCCTTATTGGAGTGAAGGGTTCTGATTCTTCCACTGTCGCTTCTTTTGGTTCTTCCTTTGGATTCTTGAGGGATTCCTCTCCTTTAGTCATTGTCTCTTTGATTTGAATTTTTGTAGTCTCAATGATTTGGATGACATGTACCCCTTTTTGATTTCCTTCTTTGTTTGCGGTGTCTTGATTAGGGTGTACGTGGTTGTCATTCACCTTCATGCCCTCTTCTATTTCATTGTAGTTTACTTCATTAAGTTCCTCCCATTGTCCATCATCTTTGGATTCACTTTGAATGTCCACATTTAATAAGGATGTTTCGGGTTCTTCTTGTGCATCCGAAGATGAGCTTGAATTATCCAACCCTAATTCTCGGTATCGATGTACTTTGGTCAGCTTTCTTTTCCCTTCGTTGTCTTGTTGTCTGTTGGTAATGGTGCCCTTGCACTGGTATATTAATTTATCCTTCTGTATATTGGTGTGTATCTTCAAGGCTTTAGTTAAGTCTTCTTCTGTATTGGTCTTGGCTCTTCAATTCTTGTCTTTGGAAGTATGTGTGACCTTTTTGTGGCTGGAACTTCTTCTTCTACTTGCTTTACCTCCCTTAATCTTTTTGTTCCTCTCATTTTGGGTTGAGAGCTAGTTTCTGCCTCCTCAACAAGCTTGATTCCTTTTTTTTTTCCTTGGAACTGTAGCGACCTTGGCATACTTAGCCATGGAAGTAGATGAGGGCATTTCTTGGAGGTGCTCTCTAATACCTAAAGCATGATAGATCAAGATGGTTAGAGCTACACTGCCGTTCAGGAACTTCTTGTTATTCCATTGCTTCTTCGCCTCGAATAGCTGTTCCTGTATGTATGGAGTCAGATTAATTTGATTGCCAATCTGTTTGATAGCATGTGAGAGTAGTTGAACAATTATCTTCTGAGGGGCAGTGTATCGATGCATGTTTGGGAAGCAGAAGTGCTGATGAATGAGTCTAACTTCCTCTTCTATGTCAACTCTATTGATGTCAGTGAATGTTCTGGTCTTTGCCCCTCGACTCTCTTCCTTCAAGACAGTGATTCCGTCCTTCTCCCATCCGAAAGCTTCTTTAATCAAATCATGTGTAAACTGAATGACTACCCATTCACCTACTCCGTCCATGACTCTAGCCTCTGGCACCAATGGGTCATGTAGTGCGGGCTGTAATGTATTCATGACTTGTGTGCACCTTTGAAAGTCGGGCTTGTAGATCGGCACTTCAAAGTATTTGTGTATACCCGCTTTCTTCATGATGTCAATTGTAGACGGAAGCTCATGCACCACTTTAAAATCTTGGAACATAATCGGGAATTGATGATCCGTATCCATGATCTTGATAGTCACCAGGAAGAGATACTCCTCGGCCAGTTGATCTTCTCTAAACCAATGTCCCTTTGCTTTGGTTACACTCTGTAGAGGAAATTCCAATACGTCCTCCTGAATCGTTGCTTCAGAATCTTGAGAAGCCATCTGCACTTGTAATGAAAAGTGCATTAGCTTCAATAGAAAATATAGCAATTGTGCGGTGCATTGCAGTGACATGTTATCTTTTCATCACTCCATTTCCTTTGCTTTTATAAGTGAGCTCTCTTACCACGTATTTTTATTTCTTTTTTGAAAGAAAACAAGGATTAGTATAGCCGAAGCATTTATTTATTTACATAGTAGGTTCATTCCTAAAAGAAGTTGAAGCTATGACCTATTCCCCATTGGAGAATGTGCACCACTAATTTTATTATGTACATCAAGTGCCGAATGCGTGGCATTGTAATATGGCCCTATTATGCATACTTTAGGTGCATTTGATACTTCATGAGTGCAATTGGAATCTTCATTGCTCTGGTGTTCCATCCCTCACATTTTTTTTTGGTTTCCAAATCCATTTCGTGGTCGCGTTGATAGGCTGTGCCTTCTCTTTGGTCCTTCGAGCTTCACGTGTTTCCTTTATTTCTTCTAATGTCCTAGTGATAGAGGTTTTTCTCTTCATGTTTCTATGATGAGTCTGTCTTGGCTTCGTTGTCCGAATGTCTTGACGTAATGTATCCTCCTGTTTGCTTATCTCTTGTTTGGCTGCTTGTCTGACCTTCTTGGGAATCCATATCTGTTGTCGTGCCTTCTGAGCTTCAATCAAAGGCCTAGGGAGCCATACTTGCAAGAGTCTTACCCATTTGAATCTGACGTTCCCTGGATGCGAGTATTTGATTGTGGTTTTCCAAATTGGTGATCCTTCTGTCGTGTGAGAAACTCTCAGAGTGTTGGTTTCCCTAGTGTTTGGCCATTCACCAATTGAATAGGATGAATTCACTTCTTCCTTGGACAAGTTAGGGTTTGAACTTTCGGCTTCTTCCAAACTTGCTTCTGAGGGATTGGGGCTGGAGTCATGTTCTTCTTTGAGGTCTTCTGCACTCTTGATGGCTTCTGGTTTCAGTGAAGGCTTCTCCCCTAATAGACTAAAAACTTCCTTGTGTCCTATCTTGGCTGAAATATAGCCTTGTGCTAGGTGGATGCTTACTTCATTTTCAATGATCCAATCTCATCCTAGGATCAAGCTTTCTATCAACTCTTCATCTTTGCACACTAAGACTCATTGTTTCATGGAGGAATTTCCTAGGCGGAGGGATACAGTAGTTTCTTCAATGCATTCTATGATATGACCTCCGATACCTATCATATGGGCTTTCGTGGGAGTCATAATCGTTTGAAGATCTCGGATGACCGTATTACGTATGCAACTGAGTCCTGCTCCTAAGTCTATCAGAGCATCTATCAACTGATACTCCGTGGTTCCAATTCCTAGGTCTAGATAAGGCTGTGACATGTAGGCATTTGTCGTGTCAGACTTATGGACTTGGTAATTAGCCATGGGGATAGGCTCTTCTCCTTGGAAATACCATTCGCCTCTTTGCCTAATCCACTCCTTCCATTTCTTAATACATTCCAAGGCTTCTTGCCTTGCTTCTTCTCTAATCCGTTCTTCTTCTTTCTTCCTATTGTGTGCACCTACAAGACATGCTAACATTTGATCTGTCAATGGCTCCATGAACCGTTTCACTCTACATCCACTTATGTAGTTAGGAAGAATGTCTCCATCCAGAGTGGCTAGATTAACTGCTCCACTCGTCGAGATCCTATTAATGATTAGAGGTCCATATCCGCGTTTTTGTAACTTCTTGGCATGTTGCTTCAAGGTGTAGACCAGGACTAAGTCTCCTTCTTTTAGTCCATTGTCTTTTATATGTGCATCATAATATGCCTTTTGCCTTCTTTTGGCCACATAGATTTCTGCGATAGCCTGCAACCGAGTTTCATGCAACTTCTCGATTTGGTCTAGTTGTTGGGATAATTCATGTCCGGTCCATTCATGCTGCTGGGCTACTCTCAAAGTAGGTATTAAAAAGTCAATTGGTAAAATTGCGTTTTGTCCATATACTAGATTGAATGGGGTAGTTCCAATGGCAGTCTTATACGCGAATCAGAAGGCCCAAATTGCATGATGCAATTGTTTGTCCCAGTCAGACCTCCCATTATTGACAATCTTTGTCAATACTGTGCATAACACCTTATTGGAACTTTTCACTTGACCATTGGCTTGGGGATGCTATGGGGCTGATTTTTTATGGATCACTAAAAATTCATTCATTAGAGACTCTATCACCTCATTAATGAAGTGCGTTCCTCGATCACTCACAATCTCAATTGGTAATCCGAAATGAGTGAATATATGCTCAAAAAGAAACTTAGCAGTGGTTTGAACATTGATCCTTCTAGTAGCCTTTGCCTCTACCCATTTTGTCAAGTAATCGGTGGCTACTATGATATATTCAGCATGTGACCCTTTGGCCGGTGGGTTAATGGGTCCTATGAAATCTATACCCCATTTAGAAAATGCTCTAGCACAAACCATAGGTCTCAATGGCATGTCATCTCTCCAAATCGGGTATTTAGCCCTCTGGCATGTTTCACAGCTTCTTACATAGGTCTCTGCATCCATATGTAAAGTTGGCCACCACAAACCCGCAAAGAGGATCATTTTCACGGTTCTCTCGGCTGAAAAATGACCTCCTGCCACACCTGCATGTGCCATCTCTAATACGGGTAAATATTCTCCTTCATGCACACATAGCCGTAACTGGTTGTCTTTTCCTCTCCTAAACAAATGCCTTCCCATAAGTACATAATCCTTGCTCATTTCTTCTAGGGATCATTTTCTTGTTAAGCTAACTCCTTCCTCGTGTTCTCTTGTCTTTAGGAATTTGACCAATGTCTTGCTCCAATTGGGTGCTATCGTTGAGAAAGGTATGGATGCATGATCCTCAGAGATCGATTCCTGGCATTCTGCACAGTTACTCACATAGTCATGGACATTCTTAGGCATGTCAGGCCAGTATACTCCTAATCGTTTCTCTAATTCCCTTGTGTGTTCTCCATTTGTTTACATGAGCTTGTTCCATCAGTTTCAATTGCTCGTCCTCCTCAACACATCTTAGTAATACACCATCGGGTTCCTTGTAGTACACACTTCCTGCAATAATATGCAAATTCCTTGACTGTAGAATTTCCTTCTTACTCTCTTTATTGATTGAATGTTGTGGGCCATGAGTAAGTATCGGAATTAGTTTCTCTGCCCACTTTGGACACACTTCCAGATTAAATAAGTAAGTGTCTGGCACTCTGGTACTCCACTTGGTGGTTCTCCGTGTGTCAGCCTAGAAAGGTGATCTGATCTTACATGGGTATTTCCCTTTTTCACTATCACTTCAAAGTCGAACTCCATCAATAGTAGAAACCATCTTACCAGTCTTCCAGTGTTACAGGGCTTATTGACTAGGTATAATAAGGCCTGGTGGTCTATGAAGAACTTGAACTTGTTGGCTAAGAGATAATGTCTAAATTTCTTCATTGCATAGATCATTCCTTATCCCTCTCGCTCTGTAGTTGTATAGTTCCTCTCCGCTTGGTTCAGTTGTCTACTCGCATAAGCAATTGGATGATCTAACTTTCCTTCATCTGCTGGCTGGGCTAAGATATATCCTATTGCATAATTTGAAGCACCTACATGAATATGAAATGGCTTGTTCCAATTCGGTGTTTTCAGAATTGGAGTTGTGCTAAGCCGCTTCTTTAGCTCATTGAATGCCTTCTCGCATTCCTTTGTCCATATGAATTGAGTTAAAAGTCCATACGAGGGTTTGGCAATTATGGCATATATGTGGATAAATCGATGGTAATATCCACAATGTCCCATAAATTCTTGGACCTCTTTCGCATTCTTAGGTCTAGGAAGCTCCAAAATAACCTTAATCTTGTCTTCATCTATGGAGATTCCATTTCTAGAGACTATGTGTCCTAAGATCTTCCCTTGTCTTACCATGAAGACACACTTTTTAGGGTTCAAACAGACTCTGTACTGTCTGCATTTATTAAATATCTTCCTCAATTCAGGAATGTGGTCTTGTCTTTGATTTGAATATGTACATAGGTCATCTACATACACTTCCATGCTCTTCTTCAGGAATTCTTTGAAAACATGACACATCAATCGTTGGAAAGTAGCAGGTGCATTAGTGAGTCCAAAAGGCATCACTCGCAAAGCATAGACTCCCCATTCAGTCGCGAATGCGGTCTTATGTTGATTCTCAGTAGCAATAGCTACTTGGTTGTATCCAGAGAATCCATCTAAGAAGCTATAGACTTCTTTTCCTGCAACTCTTTCCAATAGATGGTCAGTGATGGGTAATGGGTAGCTGTCACGTATGGTGGCTGCGTTGACCTTTTTCAAGTTAATGCACACTCTCAGTTTTCCATTCTTCTTAGGCACAACTACTAATGGCGAAACCCACTCGGTATGTTCTATTTCATATATGAATCCTGCCGATAGTAGCTTGTCTATTTCTTCTTTAATTTTAGTAGCGTAGACCTCATTGTATGTATAAGGGCATTGTTTTGATGGTTTTGCCTCTGCCATCATTAGTATTCTATGAGAGCAAATCGAGGGTTCCACACCCTTAAGGTCCTTATATGTCCACGCGAATACATCTCGATATTCTCGGATCAATTGTATTAATTCTTCTTCCTCCTCAGTTGACACATCTCTACCTATGTATGCACATCTTTCTTCTCCCTCTTCCATGGTTACAATGATCTTTTTTGTTTTTTCTTTGTTGTCATATGCTTCTCCTTCTCGAGCCTCTCTCTTAGGCATTTGAATGGCTATCTTTCTCTCTGCTACTTTGTATCTTTTAAAATGCTCTAGAACCTCAAAAAGATCTAGATTTGGTCCAATTTTACTCATTCTTTCCTCTTGCTCTTGTACTATGGGGGCAGCTTCTATTGCCAAGATCTTGGTCGGTTCCTGCTTCTCTTTGGTTCAAATGGTGTCTAGATAGCTTTCTTTTGAATCAAATTCTGGTTCCATTTCTATACTCTCATATTCCTCTTTCCACTCTTTTTCTAAGATTTCCCCTGCTTCTACTTCTTGAAGGACAACCATGTACAGATTTACATCGTAGCCTTCTTCGTCTATGCACTCGTTCATAGTTAGGACTTCCTCATTCACACATACAACTAAGGTTGCTAAGATTTCCATCCATCCATTCGGTTCAAAGGTTTCATCAGGAAAGATTTGAGGCATATACCTTGGGTCCTCTACCGATCGGTAGTTAGGATGTCCTATTGGCCACAACTGTCTTTTATTATCCTCTTTCTTGGCTTCTTTGCACATCCATAACTGGGCATCCTCATACTTCCATGATTGATCGCTTGATCCAGCGCTATGAATAGATAGGTCATCTTCCTCCTTATGTATGGGATTCCACTGTAGTGGGGGTACGTCTCTATATGAAAATGTATGCAAGTTTATCTTGGTAGTATTCCCTTGATGTTGCAGGTATAAAGCATCTCGTCCCCAGTCTTGTACTATCCGCATTTGTCTCATGAAAGGTCGTCCTAATATCATTTCGTAATTGTTAGCCTTTTCAAACTTACAAATGGTTAATGTGTGTTCAAATTCAACTCCACAGGTGGTTAATTTGATCCTTTCCAATATTCCTAAGGGTTTCTCCACATGAGCGTCTTCTAATTGGAGCTTCATGCATGTGGGCCGTAAGGCAAGCTTTCCCCATTTCTCCCAAATCTCCTTTGTGGCGATTCCTACTCCTACTCCTGTGTCTAGTATAGGCTTGGTCATGTACCCATTGTAAGTGACAGGTAGACATGTATTACCTTCGTCTCCTTCACTAAATTCTCCCACCTTATCTACTGGGATTTGTATCTTAGATGGATTTTCTTTTTCCTTGTTTCCCTTTTCATCCTTCTCCTGCCCTAATTCCAATTGACTTGCTAATTGTTTCCATAATTGCGATTTAATCCGAAGTAATTCTTCCACAGTCAGTTTGCATTGTACTTTCGTCTTCTTAAGTTCCGTTAGATTGTGTGAATTCTTTTCTGAGTTTCCTTTTCCTTTTCCATGTATTGTGGATGCTCGGATTATCATAGATTCCTTTTCGTATTCTCCCATGTAATTTGGTAAGGTTGAAATGCTCTGTGCTTCTTCTCTATGTCAGTATAGTCTTGATACTTCCTCATATACTTCTTCCATGTTGGGATTCGGTTGATAAACTTCCACATCTTATTCCTCAAAGGGAGGTTTAGTCTCTCCATTCCTCTTCCACTGTTCTTCTCGGATTCTATTCCATAATTCCTTTGGCCAATCAGCCTCTAAGTCAGGTATTGTTGACATAGGTTTGTCCTGGGTTCTCGCTCGCTCACACTTGTCGTCCTTCTCTTTAAGTTCTTTATCCTTGGCTTTGACACACTCCTTGTATTGCTCCTCTGTTATCCTTGTCTCCGGAAGGGCTGGGATAGTCTTTTCTAGGGTTACTTGTGCTACCTCTATAAGTTTCCTGTATATAGCAAGCCTTTCTTTCTCTAATTCTCCTTGTGGGTAAAGTTTTTTGTGTTGTTCCACAGTCGGTCCAGTCTTAATTCTAGCTTGGTACGCTTTTAACCACATGTCCAAATCATCCGGTTTTGGGTCAGCTAGAATTGATCCTGGTTTCTTTGCTTCTCGTGTAAGCGGTGGATTGGGAACTTCCTCCTGAATCTCTGGTTCTTTATGCTCTTTACTGCTTCTGGTTTGTTTCTTATTGTCTTGACTCTTGTTTTTCATCCATTTATCTTTGAGCTTCTCTCTTCTTTCCTTCCATTTTTGCACTTTTATGTTTTGGGTACTCTCACGTGGGTCTTCAGAATCTTTTTGAATTTTGGGATTTACTGTTCTATTGTTCTCTTGTTCCCGTTCTGGTTGTTTTCCTTTTTTTTTCTTTTGTTTGAGCTCGTGTAATAGCCTTTAAGGGCACGGTGTATTCCTTATCACCTCCAGGTGCTTCTATCACTTCAATTACATTAAGAGGTGCAGTGTCTTGGACTTTGGTGGGATTCTTTGGGCAGTCTCTGAAAAGATGTTCCTTCCCTCAATCATTGCAATATCCTTCCCAAGTCCTAGGGGGTGGTGGATTGTAAGGCCGAGGACATTCTATAATAAAATGGTCTCCTCCGCATCTATAACATGGTCCTCTCGGCACAGGCGGTCTAATGG
This sequence comes from Ceratopteris richardii, assembly GCA_020310875.1. Taxonomy (NCBI): domain Eukaryota; kingdom Viridiplantae; phylum Streptophyta; class Polypodiopsida; order Polypodiales; family Pteridaceae; genus Ceratopteris; species Ceratopteris richardii. The sequence continues at coordinate 29,053,217 of CM035429.1, forward strand.
GGGGTTTCACGGGTGGTTGTGCTTTAGGTGCAGTGTACATTAATGTTGCCACTTCTGGCCCATAGGCATATTTGTATCCTTCGGATCCGTAGTAGTGTGGATCATAGGATGGTTCGTACTCAGACATGTTAGTGTCATAGGGATAGTACTATCCCTGAGATTGCTCGTAACCTGAGTTTGTTGATTCCATGTTGGTCATAGGTGATGCAGGCACAATCGCTCTTTCTAGGTTTTCCTCTGGTTGCACATATTTAACCGGTACCACATGTTGAGGATGTGGAGGTTGTGGTCCTAGCACCAGTTGACGGTTTCCAAATTGTGCTGGTTCATATGGTCTGCGAGCTCCTGTTGGTGTACGGTAGGAATTGTATCCGGACATATCTCTACCTAGCTCTCTAGGTGGATATCCATATGGTTGATACTGAGGTGGTTGGAAGGTCCGTGCCTGCCTATTAAATGGGCAGTTTTTAGTGGTGTGATTGGTGTATTTTTGTTCTATGTGGCAATACAAGGTAGCTCCTTGATGGGGCTGTCTGTTGTAAGGATAGGTCTGAGGTACACGAGTTCCTCCTCGTACACACATGTGCGTGGGGTGATCTCCTCCACATGAACTACATCTTCGTAACATAGGCACTCTTAAGGCTGGGTGTTGGTAATTTCTCTGTCCTTGGACTCCTAGTTTATTTGCCACTAGCTCCGCTACTTCCTCCACATTACTGGAGTTGGATATAATAGTACTCCACGAGTCTTTTGATTTAGTAGGGCTAGGCGTGCTCTTGAGATCCTCAGCTAGATTGTCTTCCAGGTCAATACACTCTTGAAGGCACTCACTCAGGGTTTGTAACCTCTTCACATAAACTAATGTTCTTAGAGTTCCATTCGTTAGTCCATCAAAAAACAATGAGATCATTTTTTGCTGAGTGGGTCTCTCTGCAGCTGGGCATCTATCAACATACTGCTTGAATCTTCCGGCGGCCGTTTTCACAGTTTCATTAGGGTTCTGTTTAAACCTATGGATTAAAGACGCAGAATTCTGTTTAATCCCTCTCTTAGTGAATTCCCCAATGAATTCTTGGAATAATTGCTCCGTATTTCCAAATTGGTTGGGATCTAATGGCTGGAACCAAGTCAGAGCCATTCCTGTGAGGGTGAGCTTAAAAGACTCATACTGCACAAAGAAGTCGTCTACTTGTTCTGCCCTAAGGACTTGTTTAAATTCAACAATGTGGTCATAGGCTCTCCCAATCCATCATAATGATTCCTCACACATTTGGCCACCTGAATAGGTCTCAATCTTCTCATAGGTTCTGCCTGTCTAGGCATTACAGGGTAAGCGGGAACTGCTGGTCTGACTGGGGGTATTCCTGGCTGCACTCCCATTGGTGGTCATGGCCTTACCAGTGGTTGGTATTGATTTCCTACTCCTGGGTGGGTCTGATTGTGCGGTTGCACTCCAGGAGTAGCGAATTGTACATGAGTTCGGCTAGGAACACTCCGTTGGCTTGTTTGTCCGGACATTGTGTGCTCTGCCTCTTGTTGTGTTCCAAAGGGATTCTGAGAGGTGGTTTCCTGCTCTCTCTGAGGAAATACAGGCAAACCCATGTATTTCAGTTGAGCCCTGTCTATGGCATCAACTAGCCAATACCTTCTCTGATTTTTGTCTAGGTATGTTATTCTAGTCTCATCCTCCGGATCCTTTAACTCATAAAATGTCATCGGGCTTTCTTCTCTTCCTTGGGCTGGTGAGTCTGTTTGAAGCAACAAGTCCAAACCGTAGATCAAATAGACTTCCAGTAAGTAGTCGTCTTGAGGTATCAAGTCCCCTCTCAAGACTCGTGTCACTGGGACTTGCCTCTAGGAGTCATCACTAGCTCCTCAGGGTTTGGTCTCCCTGAGTTTTCCTGTCCCACTAGCTCTCCTCTCTCATTGATCAAATCAAGAAATTCAGTCTCTAAGTAGATGTGACCCATCTTGTCCATGTATGCTCCTCCTTCATACTTAACAGCCGGTCTGGGCACAACTGTTGCATCCATGGAAGTCACCATCCTAGCCACATATATGTTTAAGCCATCCAGGTAGATGGGGATCTCCTGAGCATTAGTAGAAACATACTGTAAAGAAGTGTGATACTCTCCTTCAATAGTGGTCATGAAATTTCTACCGGGCGTAGGACCCTGCATGTCTTCGGAAGCCATGGGTATCTCCTCCTCTGAGTCACTAGAGGTGTCCAAATAGACAGAGCGGTGACTGGCCTGAGCGGCACTTCCAACAGAAGATATGACACTTCTCCGGCTACTTAGCACCCTTCCTGACCTCAAGTTCATTCACCCTCCTTGGGCTCTCTAGGTCCGTGAAACTCTCCCTAAAATTTGTCTCTGAAAATGCTTCAAAAAAATTCTGGGCGATACTGCTTCAGGCGATACTGCTTTAGGCGATAGCAGACTGTTCATGATATGATACCTGAAGACTAGACGATACGATACTGTAGCCACAGGCGATACGATACCACAGTTGGGCACGATACGATACCGATTTCCCTGGCGATACGATACCACCTGAGTAGATGATATGATACCAAGCCCAGTCATGCCACGATACCTATGGGGTCCACGATACGATACCAGAAAATTGGGCGATACGATACTATGGTTACTGACGATACGATATCACTTTTAGAGACGATACGATACGAGATTCTGCATGATACGATACTAACTCTGAGGGCGATACGATACTGGTCCTGGCGATATGATATCTGAGCTTTGTATGATACGATACTGGCACTAAGCGCGATACGATACTGTACTCCTCATGCGATATGATACCTTGGCAAGTGGCGATACGATACCACCACCTTGCACGATACGATACTAAAATGGTATCGCGATACGATTCCAGAAAGAGAGACGATACGATACCTGCGTACTGCACGATAGGATACTAGCAGTCAGACGATATGATACCACTTTTTTGGACGATACGACACCAAAAAGGGGCACGATATGATACTGGATTCCTCACGATACGATATCACTGCAAGTGGCGATACGATACCACCAACTTGCACGATACGATACTAGTATGGTATTGCGATATGATACTGGGACAAGACACGATATGATACCACAAGTGGACTGCGATACGATACCACTTTGGGAAAGTGCGATCGCGATACCAACCCGGCGATACGATACCACAAGTGGTATCGTGATACCAAGGCTGGTAATCGACGAATACGATACTTTAGCGAGTATCGTGATACAAGGGAATTTTTGGTATCGCGATACCAGAAACTCAACCGATCGCGATGCTCAAGCCAAAATATCTCAAAAATAAAAAAATTTTGTTTCCTCTTGCTCTTCTCTCAACCCTCTTCATTCCTAGCCTATCTTCTCACTCAAAGAAATCCAAAAAATACTCTATCCCACCCAGCGATACCAGATGCGCAAGTGATCACGTTTTTGTGCACTCCTAATGTGTTTTTGCCAATGAAATCTTATGGAACCTTACCTATGTGATGCCTTGCTTGTACCTTGAGCTCAATAACTAGCTTTGATAGCTTGGAAAGCACGATACCACAGCCACGATACCGATCGCTGTGCTCAAACGATACTGCTTTCTAAACAAATGAGAAATGATCTGAATTTTTTTTGGTTTTTATACTTTTTTGGAGACTGAACTTAACTACTCTACTTTGACAAATTTTTTGGGATTTTTCTTGGTGATCTTGACTTACTCCTACTTCACTCCTCTTCTTCTTTTTCTCCTAACCTAACCCTAATTCTTCCTTCTCTCCCTTCCTACTAACCCTAACCCTAAAAACTCATTACACACACCTCTAGGATGTGAAGTAACAAGTGCTGAAGTGGTGGACTACTTGCCACTGAACGAGTTCACTTCTACAAGTACGATTTCATCACTCTCAAGCTATAACTATCACGAAGGCACCTTGGCTGAGTGTTCCCCAACAACGGTGCCAAAAACGTGTGTACCTAAGTCAACAAGACTTCAGGACTCTTGCCAAAGAGACTGAATCTCATTTGCCACATAAGTGCGTATAGTGGAGAATTGACACATGCTTATTTGTCAATCCGATAAAATGAACTAACCAAGTGTATGAGGACATGTGCACACGTGATGGGAAATGAAGTGGTTCAACTTATATGTGTGAGAAAAGACTAAACCACCTCTCTAACTTACTCAAGTACTGAAACTGTCTGTCGCGATACCACTTACAATAGTTTTCACTAAATCGAGGATTTCTCCCAATTTCGAACTCTGAATATGGCCAGTAGTGGGTTCGTTTCGAAGCTCTCTCGATTCTGACAATTGTGCTTCAAGTTATGACCAAAACAGTGAATGATGGGAAACACCCACAATCACTCCACAACTTCTACTAGCTCACACACACACTACAATAGCTCAAAAATAGTGGGGAGGGGTAGACAACAGTCCTACACACACATTCCAAGCATCACACACACATAGAAGATCAAAGAGAAGATGGAAATCTGCAAGAAAGAAGCAAATTCGAAAATCAGGAGCTCTCCTTCTTTACAATGGCAAAAAGTCTCTACAAAGAGTCACCAAGTGACTTATATACATGTGCCATAAAATTGGTCCTTTCACACAAGAGACCGGCACTTTATTACTAAAAAGTGAATTTCCTACTAATTTACAAGCAATATATTACAATAAGTTGGGATTATGCATCTAGAGGACTCCTCTAGTGCATTTACATGGCTTGAGGGAATTTCCTAAGACTTTGAAGAAGAAAAAAATATACCCATTAATTTGAAAATTTTGGGGCTCCTCTTTTGTGCCTCTTTGCTCTGCAACACTCTCCCCCTCTTTGTCTTTGTCGTCCCTTGATACGCTTTTGCTTCTCATTTGTAGCTAGTTTAAGGCTTCTGAATACACACACCCAGTGGTCGAAGAAGCGATAAGGACTGTCAGAGAATTTGTTATTTTGTCCGAAGTATGTCCTTTGCTTCTGTTTTCCCCTTGGTATTCCATACATCACAAATCTGGGTTGCTGCATTCAGTCGGGCTGCCACACACGCCATCAATGAGTAAGAATGTGGTATTCTTAGTCACCCTCTTCAACTTTTCAGCCTCTCCCCTTTCTAGCTTTGGGTCTTCTAATTTGTCTTTCTCTTCACATATCTGACCCTATTGTATTGCTCTGAGCCTGTTTACTTGGTTGCCAATGCACGCTATCAGCAAGAGGATTATTACCTGCCAAATATTGTCTTGCACTTCTTCATGGATACTTCTTGGCCCTGGTCCATCCTTCCCATGAAATGTCCTGGTTCTGATTGTTCTTTAATTCCATTCCTCAGGACCTGGATGTTTTGCATTGTTGCCTGATGTGTGCCCCTGCGGGGCTTTGGGCAGAGGGTGGTTCTTCCGCTTTATTGTCTTCATTCTTTATTGAGCAGTTTTGGTCTTTGATTTTCTTCTTCTTCTCTTCTTGCTTGATTCCCCTTCCACAATATCTTTCATTGATGCTTTTCGATACATCAATGACATTAATACCTCTCCATAACTCTTGGAGATTGTCAATGAGAGGAGCAATATATATATTCATATCTTTAACTTGTCTTTTTCCAAGGATTAAAAGTGAAAGCATTAAATGTTCCTTTTTAATGCTAAGATATGGCGGAAGATTGTAGTTTATGACTACCACTGGCTATGTTGACCATTTACTGGATTTCATGGAGAATGGATTAACCCCATCTAATGCAACTCCCAACTTTAGATTTTATGGATTTTGTGCAAATTCAGGCCATGTAGAATCAATATGCTGAAAAGCAACATTATCATGAGGAATTCATTATTCCATCAGTACTTTTATGATCATGTCCCCATGTCAAAAGCTTTGATAATTCGGGGTTTTGAAACATATGTCTAATCCATGGAGCCAATGGAAAATGTCTCAATACCTTTTTTGGGATTTTACCTTCTTCGTCCTTATATCGAGGAGATTGACATTTTGGACATGTCAAAGAGTATGCATATTCATCTCTATATAAAATACAATCGTTAGGACATGCATGTATACATTGATAATCTATACAAAGATTGTTGATTATCTTCTTCATTTCATCATGTGAAGTAGGAAGAATATTCTAACTTGGTAAAAACTTTTCAGATAATAACTTGTAAGTTCATAAAAAAAAGATATATTAATAAAAATAAATAAATAACTATACGTATATATATGCATATAATTCTATATATGTGCTGAACTGGTCCAAGTTTGAGTCTTCAACTCTTCAAATATGCAGTTGTTCAAGTCTGAATTTTGCAAGGCTGCAAATCTTTGAATTGGCAAGTTGTCAGTTTTCAAGTCTGCAACTCCGTAATGCTGAGCGACACAATCCCCTTGGGGGCCAGTCAACCCAACAATCCAAAAGAGCAGCATTCGGTGCACCTTCTTTGTCACATGTGCATAGATCTTGTTGAGTTCATCTTTGGAAGACTTGAAAGAACCTTTAGAGATCAAATAATCAGTTCATTAGTAGCCTCTAAGTGAAGATGAGCAATTCACAGTCAATGTGAACCCCAAAACTAGTGCATTGCAAGGGGGCAATTACTAATGAAAAAACCATCCAGGAGCTCAAGTACCCATCATAGAAAACATTTCCCAAGAAGGAGCAATAAAGTATGATGATGGGGCAAACTATCATAGACTGTCATGTGCCAAAAATACATCATTTGAAATATAAGTACATCATCGGATGTGAAACAAAATGAGTCGCAGGTAAAGGTCTGGAAATTTAGACAACCTCTCAGGACAATGACCAGAACTCCAAACATTGTTACATCACCTGCATTTCCAAAAAAAAAACTCATGTGTATAAAATTGCAAACATGGAAAGCAAGCAAGTAACCAACTTCCATAAGTTGTAGCATTCTTTGAAATCCTGCAATTAATTCTTGCTGCCCAATCATAGAGAAGTAACAACAACCAACAACATGATTGCAGGTATTGTGGACAATCACACTGCCCCACACAAGCCAATCTTAGCTTTTACTGCATTCAGGCAAGTTGGAAGTATGACCCCATCATTCGTGATCAATCCTTGCATCAAACATATGTGCAAAGAGGCATGAACTTTATACCATAGTTGTGCCTGCATCATATGTTTGACCACCAAAGTACAAAACACTTATATCAATATCTCGACATGATGATGGACTTTGGACATCATCCACATTAGTTGCAAATCTTGTTGTGGTGGTTACTTATGCCCCAATACATGAGTTGAATCTGCTCATGAACAGAATGGGTAAGCTTGGAGAGGAATGAGCAATAGATCTAGGTTCCAACAACATAGAAAACTTTTCCTAGCAAGGGCAATACACCAAGAAATGTGCAGACCAAACTAACTCAACTGTGTACCTCAAGCATCATATTACTTGTAATACCGTGAAATTTGGCATCATTCAATCTTGTAATATTCACACACATGATGAGAAGCTGACAAAAATCTATCATATACAATGTGGCTCATAAGGGAACTCAAGGCCTCCAGGTTGCTAGGATTTCTTCATGGAACTGTATCTTAAGAGGCACATCATGCACTTGAATACTTCAAACAATCCATGTAGCAATCCAATCGTTTATAGAGAGTATAGAACAATTTGAATAAAAGATAGCTCTAAAACTTATCATGTCCACTTTAGAACATTCCTCAATCGTAAGAGTCTAAATCATATAAAACCACTCAAATTTGGGAATCTTGCATGTGGATCCCTACGTGATTTTTGTTCAACCACCCAGCGATGGTCAGAGGTGGAAAAACAATCCCCTTTGGGGCAGTGACACCCTCAAATGAAAGCCAAGTCCTCAACATGCTGGGTGGCAATGGACTCCAGCAAAAATCACCCCAACCACGTGTAGGCTGAATATAGAAAAGCCCTAATGAAGTCAAATGATAGGGCCACATGGATTTCTGTGAGTTGTGGAAACATGCCCAAGGAACATGGGATCACAAAGACCACAAAACATTTTATGATTCGCATTTCAACCATACAGGACAAAACGATGATCATTAAGTCAAAAGAGATTTTGATTGAGAGCAGCATTATGGTGTCAGGAGATGTGGACACATGTAGTCAAACACTCATGCAGAACAGTCACCCTGATGGAGCACGAACTGAGGAAGTGAGATGCCATATATCAGTGCAACAAGAAGATCAATGTGCATCATAACCCTCTGCATGTTAAGTGTTCCAGCATTCCAATCTTCACATGTCTTGTAGCAGAGTGCTTCAAGAACCCAAAGCAATCTTGTTCACGGTGATGATGTTCCGCTTGTGATGATTCAACACAATCTTCATACATACCTATATTGAGATTGTAACATAGTGTCCATTCATGCTCAGGAAACATAGCCTCTGCTCCCAGGATTACATCTAACCCTCATGACCAACAGATGATCAGTTTTGGGAATGTGGCATACCAACCAAGAATCTTTAAGTGGTAGGCATGCATAGCAAGAGCTGGAGTATTTGTCCTGTCATGCACTTTGATAACATATACCTGTGACAACATAAAAAGAGCTAACTCTACGAAGGAATTTCGAATAACATCATCAATCTCACAACTTTTTTGACAAACGATAATACAACATAGTTCAGTCCTGTGCTATATTTCAAAGAAGACCCGCCATGGTAGGTTGGGAAAACAGTAAAGATCCAATAAAGCACATTTTAATAGAACCTTGATGTCTTTAACCTCGTGTCCATTCTTGTGATCAAAATCGAGAGCAAGGTTGGCCTCCCCCATTGATAGATTTGCAGGGATCTACCATTTCAAGCCCTCAATGTTAAAATTCATAGAGCAATGTTTGTACCTCCTCATGTGAGTCCTTGGATGATGATTTGGTATTCCATGTCCTCAAATCAAAACCTGCATGTCAATTGAAAAGAGAATCTCAAGGTACTCTTATCTGTCATGAAGCATAGTTGAATGTAATAGTCAATCTCTCAAAAAAATCCTTCCAGCAGTCGATCTAGAGACACAACTTTAAAGCATTTGTCTGGCATAGCTTCATGTGTTGCGATTCAGACATCACTTATGGGACATATGCACACCTTTGCTAGTTCCTTCCCTCAACTATTGTATCAAGCGTGGGGAGCTGTTGAAGTTATGGAGTCGGCCAGCAAATCAGAAGGTGAGAACAGATAATCATTAAGATCGGGCAAGGGCATAGAGATGTGTACAAGCATCAGAACAAGACCATAGAAGGACAAATGCACCATTCCCTCCTGGGATACTTTGGGCATTCAAAAAGGTTGAACGCTCACCGACAAGTTGTACACCTCAAGAATCAGCAGGATCAACTTCAACTCATAAACTTGACCTCAAGATGTCTTGATAGATTCGTCAGAAGGTGCATGCACCTCTTTAATCATTAGTGTAGATCAACGAATAGGTGAGGAGCCACCTCCATCATGTTAAAATTGGACATTGATTGAGAAGTGTAGTTGGCTTCACCACATCGTAAGGTGTTCAAGTTTCATAAGATCTTGGTTCATCTTGTCTTTACACACTGGTTGGGTGTCTCTATCCCCATAAGTGTTGTCACATCATCATACACACACCATGGTGCTTTTTGTCCTGAGCTTGAACAAATACATAGGTATACAAAAAGCAAAGAGAAGTCACAATGCAGCTTCCGTCACAATTCTGACAAGAGAAATCGATAACACTTATGCAATTGTATGGCATGTAGCATATACAGGAAGAAAGTCACATCGTGGGTGAACAGATATAGAAATTTTAGCCAAACCACTTGTGAAACAAGCATCCATGGATCACTTCCTAGAACAGTGATTTGTAAAACATTCAACATTAGATGTCATGACGAAAAACATGTCATGATTGCATACATGTTAATACACCGACGATCGGGCTTTGAAACAGTCAAAGCAGCCATGCCTTCTAGATATGCCGAGCAGAAGTGTATGCCAAGGCCATACTTGTGAATCAGAAATTTACTTGGAATCAAAAGTCATGGTTTTGCCAATGATGAGCTCAAAAATGCCTCCTGCACAACTGTACCACAGGGCATCCTTTCCCTCCATCATCAGGTTGAGACATAAGAACCAAAGGGGGTGCGTCAACCGTGGACTTCAGATTTGAACAAGGAGAGTCCAGCATGACCGTAAATTAAATCAGTAAATGGCGCAAGGTCAAACCTTCGGAACCCCCCAACCACAACAATCATAGAAGCACACCTTGTAGAGAACTCTACAACTGAGATGGGCGCCTAAAAGTGCAGCTTCATATGTATCAAAATAATAGGAGGGGGAGCCTCAGAGCTCACCCCCGTTGAATGTAGCACCACACATACATAGATCGTAAGCACAAAGCTTCAGCACATAGAAAACAACGTCAGGCCAGAAGGGCATACGATGAGAAGGGAGTGATGAAATCTAGAGCCGAGCTCAACCCAAACAAAAGGGGATCTCCAGGCTCATTCTCCAATTGCGAGTTCATAAGAATGTGGGGACAGAGAAGTATAATGTACGCCCCTAAGTTTTGCACACAAAAGAGAGAGGAGCACCATGGCTCAACTCGTGGGTAACGGAGAACTAGGAGTGTATCAGATCCCGAACTACATTTCTGAGATGTATAGAGACCTCCACCCTCAAACTGAGGATAGGCAGAGGACACGTTTACCTGACCACACAAGTAAATGGGGAGGTGACAATCTTCAGCCCCTTCGATCGTTTGATTTGACAACGAGCAATGAGCAACAATCTTCATCCGAGTAGAGCAGACCGCCACACCCCAAGCTTCCACTTTACTGAAGGATCCAATGATAACTAGCATAGATGTCACTTGTAGCCTCTTTTTCTGCACTTCATAAGGCATCTAGCCTCTTGAAATCTCTGGTGGCGCATCTCAGGACAGCTCCGTGGCAGATTATTTTGAAGCGAAGACCCGTAGCAGGGGGAGCTCGGTGAAGCTGGACCCCAAGAGAGGAAGTGAAAAGGGGAGCTCACTTGGAGCTCGACCCCGATAGAGGAAGACGAAAGAAGGGGAGCTCGCTTGGAGCTCGACCCCGAGAGATGGAGCAAAAGGTGAGGGGGAGCTAGGAGCAGCTCAACCCCAAGGCAACCCACCGAGGGATTCATGCAAAAGTGAAATAGAGCTGATGAAGAGGGCCCTGCATGGTGCATCCGCCATAGCCAACGGGCACACCGGAGCAGGAGAACTCGAATCGCAGGAGCCACAAGTGGCTCAATCCTTCGAAAAAGGAAGGAGAGGTTTAGGGAGCAAAGGGATAACCTTGCTCCCCGCAACAGATGCAAGAAGGACAACGGTTTAGTATCGGACTACCTCCATCCCTCCATAGGTGAGAAGAAAGCAATATTCACCGGTACTACCTCATTTAATGCCCATCAATGAAGGGTCAGATAGTGGGAAAGATAAGCCCTTGCCCCAAATGGACGTGGAGATGTCCCCGCCTCGTATTCCTGAAGTGTTTGAATGGCGGCCAATTGGGAGCTTTAAAGCTCACTTGGGTGTGAAGAAAGAAATCCAAAGATGATACGCATTGGGAAAAACACTACACTTCTCTCTCTTTTTTTTCGGTTTTCTTGAAATTGAAGAGAGAGAGGGAAAGAGGAGGCCACCCATCTCTCTGTCCAAAGCAATCACTTTGTACAAGAAATGTCAGTGGTGGGAAAGTGATGCTAGTATGTGTGTGTGAAAGAGAAAGAGAGAGAGAAGGGGGGGTTAGGGGCTGTTTTTGTGCATCAACAGAAATGAACTAAAACTACACTACTAAAAACAAGAAATGAGGAACTAATGGCCCAATGGAAGGGTGAAAGTGCCATGCCAACACACATATCCTAAGAGTATAAGAAAAAAAGTTGCAAATCAATATCTTACCACATGCTCTTGAGCTCTCCAAGTGATGAAAGGCCGTTCTCCCTGGAAACGGTGCCAAATTTGTTGTTGTAGTATGCCCTTGGGGAGCCAAGACCCACACCACCTTGCACGGAAGCAAGAAGGAAGGCTCAAGAAAGACTCTCCTTTCATCCACCCAACCTCCATCATGTTCAAGCCATTGGCCATCAACCCGTAGCTATGCCACATGCTTGAAAACATGGAGAGAAGGGAGTCAAGGATAATAGTCACATATGTAAAATACAAGAAATTTGCAACACTCTACTTACACACATAGGAAATGCTAGCATGCACACACACCTCACTCTCTCACACTCTAAGACTAAATACATATATGCACAAAGCCTTAAGAGAAAAGAGAGTTCTTCCATTCAAATGATATTACATAGAGCACGTCGACCAAAAGCTCCCCCTTTACAAGAAATGAGCCTCTATTTATAGGCTAAGCACATTCTCCCATGTGCTCTTTTTGACTAGTCAAAAAGGAGCACATGCTTAACTAACATATCTCAAAAAGATCTTTTCAAATATTCTCTAACAACCAAATCTCAAAAGGAAAGGGAATACGTGCATGGGGATTTTTCTAGACTTCTACCAAAAGGATGGGTATTTACAAGCTTCCAAAAGCCTTACTTTAGGAGAAATATTAAAAAGTGTCTAAGAGGGAGTTCTCATGTGAAACTCTAAGTAGATACAAAAAGAAATTTCCTATGCACAAATGAAGATGTGTGCATACCCTATACTCAACAAACATCTTGTTGAGAGTACCTCTGAGTAGTGAAGTCCTCTTAGGTAGGATGGCCAGAACGTGTGGGCCCGAGCATATGTGTAAGTAGAGAACTATGTGGGTGTGAGCAAGCATTGATGGGTGCTTAGGTGAATGTGAGTAAGTGTAAGGGAATCCATGTGTGAGAGACAAAGGGAGCGGGTGAAAGAGAGTGCATGCACTAAGGTATGACATGAGCATTTATAGGTGAATATATGTGTGCGTGTGCATGCGCATTTGGGGCAGGTGTGTAAGAGAGCAATAGAGTGAGTGAGAAGGGGAAAAAGCGAGAAAGTAAGTGCATGTGGGTATGGATAGATGCATGCAATGGTGTGTATGAATGCATGTGTGCGTGAATGTGTACAAGAAAGAGAGAAAAAGGGAAAATAAAAGAGATTGAGGGAAGAGGAAGAGTGGAAGGGAAAAGGAATTTGTGTGGGGGGTGTATGCATGAAAGGGGTATGTGTGTGTGAGAGAGAAAGTGTGAATATGTGGAGGGAGGAAAACAGAGGAGAAGAGAGTGAGTGGGGAAGAGCAAGTAAGTGTGGGAGAGTGAGAATGTTTGGATATAGGGTAAGAGCATATGCGGTTGTGTGCAAGAAGTAAGGAGAGAGAAAGTAAGAGGCACAGGGGTTGCATAAGTGAGTGAGTGAGTGTGCAGGAGGTAAAGAGAAGAGTGTGAGAAAGAGAGAGTGCATAAGAGAAGAGTTGGACATATGTGTGTAGATGAGTGCATGTGTGCATGAGGGTATGTGAGAGGGTATATGTGTGTTGGTGTGTGCATGTGTGTAAGAGGAGAAAGGAAAGGAACAGAGGGAAAGGGGAAGTAAGAGTGTGCAAGGTTGTGTGAGTGTATGAGAGTGTGTGAAAGCATATGTATGCGTACGAGTGAGAGAGAGAGGAAGAGAGTGTAATGAACGATTGTGTGAGTAGCACTATGTGTGAGGGTTAAGTGTATGAGCGCATGTGTGAGTATTTGGGTGAAAGAGTGAAAAGAGTAGGGTGTGCATGAGTGAAAGAGAGCTCGGAGGGGTGAGGGCATAAAATCATCAATTAGAGATACCTTTGCAGCTTTCAAGCAATCCAAGTCGACCAATTCTGAGGGGTTTGAGCCGATTAAAGGCTTCTATAATCATCTTTCTCTTGGGCATAAGGACTTAACATTTTGGCAATCCTACTGGGGATCCCAAAGGAGTACACATTCAGGGGCAATCGTGGACTCGGAGTGAGGAAGGGTGACAGAATACAAGGAAACTAAGCAAAATACAAGCGTGTGTAAGAGACTTTCCCTTGGGTTTAGAGACCTAAACATTTTGGTGCGTTTGCCAGGAATTGGCGTAGCACATCTCATAGAGATTGCTATGAGCTCAGTTGGTACCCCATTCACGTGGCACAGCCAGTCGACCCCAGATTGGTTGCTTTGGTCTTGGTAAAGTGCTTGCACGAAGAATGCAAGTTAGGGACTTTCAAAAGGTTGGCCCAAGGATGATGAACTCCGAATGGACTAGAAGTCGAAGTGGGTTTGGACACTCAATGCGAAGTCTTGCATATGAATGCCGTCGGGTTTGTCCAATCTCGAATTATATTCGGTGTTGGTGTTGCGAGAAAATCAGGCACATTTCAAAGTTTTGCCCTCGTGTGTCAAGTCTGTTGGACTTTATCCCTAGATGCATAGAATGCAGGAAAAAGAGGCTATACAAGCACATGTGTGGATCAAAAGAGGTGACTGACGTAAAGGTCACAACGAATGATTCTGATATGTGTTTATCCTCTTTGTATGTGGAAGTTGACAAGGGTGGAGTTACTTCATCGACGGAGACCGCGAGAGCAAGTGAAAGCAAGGGCACTGGATCTCATGACCGAGACTTGGTAGAACTTGTGAAGAGCTTGGAATGTCAAGTCAATTGGCTGCATGTGGAGCGAGATAACGAGAGGATCAAAATAGAGAAATTAAAGGAAAATCAAGTGAAAATGGCCGAGGTCCTAAGAACTTGGGGAAAGCAAGTACGAGCGTTGAAAAGCAAAAACAAGGAGTTGAAAAGAGTAAAAAAAGGCTTGAGGAAAGACCTTGTGAGGCTTGAGAGTGAAAACGTGGTCTTGGACTTTAGATCCGGCTTGATGATAGCGACTGCTTTGGATTTGTGATCGAAGAGGAGTCCGAGAGAGACGAGGATAACTTGATAAAGAGACTTGAGCAAATAGAGCAAGAAATGGAAAGAGTGCAAAGTCTGATCGGGAAAAACAGTGATCAAGCGGGTAGAGCCGGTGAGGATGTCCACCTGGAGTTAGAAAGGATGCAGTGTGCCCAAGCAGAGAACGATGAGAAAGTAGAGTTGGAAAAAGAGAAACTGATTTTGTTAGGTGCAAAGGAAGAAAAGTGGTGTGAAGAGGAAAAATTGATTAGGAATTGCGCTGAGTCTCTAGCGGTACTTGCAAGGGAAACACAAGTTCGAGTTGGTGAAGAAAGCTATGAGAAAAGCCTAGGAAAGGAGTTAGGGAAGGACGAGCCTAGAAAGAGGAGTAGTACGAATGAAAGAGCCAAGCACGAGCAAGGTCAAGGCGATCATGATGGCGAAGATGCAATAGAGAAGAGCATTCAGAGTATGCATGAAGAGAAAACTTCGAAGAGTCAGATAGAAGAAGGACATGCTAGGACTAGTGACAGTATGGTGAAGGATGAAGCTCGTACCAAGGATGCCACCAGATATAGCACAAGGTCCCAAGAGATGGTGTTGCTTCAAAAGAGATGTCAACAAAAGAGAAGCGAGTGAGCTAGGTTGAAGAGTTTCGAGGATAGGACATAGGAATGGACGTTGATGATATGGTGTCCTTTTTTGACAAAGACCATTGTACAAGATCAAGCAAATAACCGAGAGCGCAAGAGCATATATATATACATATGATCCTTTTTGTCGAGCATCTACCTAGAATAGAGTTGCGAAGAGGTAACGTTGAGTGTCATTAAGCAGATAGGTAGCGGACAAGCATACGATGGCTGACCAGGCACAACAATGAGCACAGTTTGAGCTAGTACTTTATTTTGTAGATCATACCTTTTTGAGTATGGAGATATATGCAGAGAACTTGTTCATGGAATACGACAACGAGGAAGCGCATTGGTTGGTCTAGTTCCTCAATCAAGGTTTGGGTGTCAAATTTCCATTCATGCAGTTCGAGTAGTATTTGATGTATTGGACAGGAATCACCAAGGATAGATATTTTTATTACGATTCCACTAGAGGTATGCCAGTAGACGAAGAGGGTTTATGTTGGGCTTGGGCAGACCAATTGGTCATAGACAACGATGACGAGGCTCCTGAGATGGAACCAGATTCGCCTTCTTAGAGAGTACTAATTTTCGAGAGGTGGACGTGGCTAGGTAAGAGAGTCTCGAGTCGGTCTTATAGCAGAGTCATTGGAAGAGAGGCCCTACGAAGGGATGAGTAGCTAAGTGTCAGTTAGTTAGGTTGTAGGCAGTCAAGTATGCCATTTGAGTGTCGTGTCTGAGGAAGCGAAGACAACGGGAAGATCAATCTATCAGGAGTCTTTTTTGGTTGTGTTTTTTGTATGCTTGCCGTGTGGGATATGTGGGGGAGCAATCCTTTTTGCCTTTCTCTAACTCTCAGGGTTCTTTTGAGGGGAACAAAAAAGAAAGAAAAGAAAAAAGGAAAAAAGAAAAAAATACAAAACAAAAAGAAAAGGAAAAGCATTGTGTCTATATCTGTGCCAATGCACTATGTCGGGCTAGTAGGTGAGCAGATTCCACCTTGCTGGGCGGTCAGGATTGCGAATTGACGCTAGTTTCGCCATAGGTGCTGGAGTTTTGTGTGTGTGTTTTCGCACTTCATGCCATAGTGGGTCGATAGGTGAGTGGAGCCATCTCGGCCGGGCGGACGAGACCACAAGCCGCACTCGGCTTCGCTACGGGCAAGCCCTTCCCTGTGTGTTTATACATCATGTATCTATGTCATTGCATGCTATGTTGTGCTGGTAGATGGGTGGAACGAACCTAGCCAGGCGGTTAGGGCCACGAGTCACATCCGGTTGCTGCATAGGCCAACCCATGTGTAAGTAAATATAAATAAGAAAAAAAAAGAAAGATTTTGTGTTCCTGTCCTTGAGGGGTAGAGACAGAAAGGAGGAGGACGATGATCGTCAGGATGGGTGTGCCATGCATGTATATGTTTTTGTGATCTTTTTGTGATTGCAGATAGATCGATCCACCTAACATCGACGCCAATGAGGACCGGTATTCACATGTGTATTTGACTTGCTTGTTGCCTGCTCACTGTATTTGGCTTTTCTATCCTTGTCAATAGGTTCTTTCTAAAGATGGCAATGAGTTATACCACTCTGATTCTTTTACTTGGGTCACGTTCTATTTTTTGGAGATGGTCTCTTTTTGATTGTGTGAGTTCAGTTTTGTGTCGGACTTCATCTTGTTTGCATATGATCAGTTAGGAAGGATGCTTATATGCATGTGGATTATACATGATGATTTTGGTTTTGACACATCTTTTTGGTACTTAATTTTTTTGTGAGATGTGTGAGGTAACAGGTGCAATGGAAAAGAGGGATTCCCTCTGGTATGTTTATACATGATAAGTCTTTTTTGTGATGGTTGGATTTTGATATGATGGATAATGCAGGAACACAGGCGAAGGGCCAAAGGAAAAAGAGTGCCATGGATGATAAGTAAGGTATGAAGTGATCGAGTCAATGAAGTAGTGACAAGGATGTAAGCATGGTTCTGATAATTCTATGTTTGGAAATGGGTAGGTGAAAAGAGTGTAAGTATATGTATATGGTTGAGAACATGGTATGTGGCATGGTTCATATGAGTGTTTGCATAGACTTTGCATGTGGCATGATGAAGAGATGTGAGATAGAGAAGAAGTAAAAGGTGATTGCATGAGTACATGGAAACGAATGTGGCTGGCATGTGGCTTTCTTGGAATGCATGAAGAGATGAGTGAGCATGAGTAAGAGTGTGTATGTGCGAGAGTGTGTAATTCATGATGTGGATATGTGGGTGCATAATGGAATGTGCTTGGACATGGGAAAGCATAGACGAGGAGAGTGAGAGAATAGGAGAATATAAGTGAGCATGATTTATGTGATCAAGCGCATGTGTGGATAAGGGGCACGTCATATAAAGGTGAAAGCATGTCATTGATGATAAGCTGGTTAGATGTTCTTGAAGAGAAATAGTCCTTGGCTTGAGTGCAGGCACAAATTAGCTCGTCGGGGACGACTTCTTAAGCAGAAGAGGGGAGTATGTTGTCTAGAATTTTTGTTGATGTTTTTACACTAACGTGTCTTCATTGGGAAGAATAGGTGGTTGATTGCAGGCATTTCACATAGGAAGATGGTTATGATGGTGACGCTTCTCTATTCATTCAGCAGAAGCAAAATAGTAGTATGTGCCTGGAGATAGGCCAATCATTGCATACAGATGTAGAGAGGAAATGCCTTGTTTTAGATGTATTTGTCAGGTGTGCTTTTTGAATGCATAGTCAAAATGTGGTGTCTTGTTACGAACACAGGAAATATTTTGTGCCCTACCTTGTTATGATACTGCTTCTTGGGATGCAATGATTTTTGCATAGTTTTGTGTCTTGGCAGACGATTGCAATCAACCAGATTATGGTAAACTAGTTCAAGCCCTATGATTTGAGAACAATGTAAACTTAATTTCTGTCCCTAGTGCCAAGAAGCTAGGTGAAGGGTCTGGGCTCCGCACGATTGATTCTGAAGGAAAGGCCAGGAAAATTATTGGATGTTCATGTGTGGTTGTGAAGGACTATGGAGAAGGGATAGAGGGACTAAATGTTGTCCAAGAATATTGGAAAAGTCATTAGTCAATCCTGAATGGTCTTTGACTCTAGTTGCGAAGCATGACATGGCCTAATTGACTAACAAAGAAACTGGAGAGCATTTCTTGGTGATCTTAGAAAGAATCCATTGGGGCATTTTCTGAAATTAATGGCAGGCAATTATTTTTCTTCTTTCTGCTCCATGTTCTGGTAGAGGGCCATGCCCATTGATGCACACACGCTTTAGGTAGCAGAAGGGGGAAGGCGACTCTAAATGCCCTCTGACAGCACATGGGGGGTGAATTCTCTTAATTTTTTGCGAAGATATGCAGGTACAGGGGAAGGATTTTCTGCCCGTTTCTGAGAGGCTTGGTCACTGTGGGCAGCGGCCATCTACCCTGGGAGGATGTCAGATGAAAGAGGGTACATTGAGTAAGTTCCTAGAGGAATCTCGATCAGGAGATCTGTGGGTGTTGCAGAATTAGAGAAGAGAACTGTGGGATAGAAGGGGCATCCCTCATTCTTTGCTCGCTGTCTGGAAGGAACCGAGGAGAACAGAAGAAAGGGGGGTTGAAGGGAGATTCAACCAGTTTTTGGATCGCCTTCTTGGGATGCCCAGGCACATCGGGGGAAGCCTTTCGAGACAAGCAAGCATTGTTGTGTAGCCGGCCGTGATCATCTTGGGGAGAATAGTCTAAGGGATTTTGTGCTCATGACCAGGTATCATACACATGCAAGCTATGCTCAAGATGGAGAAGGGAAGATAACAAGGCAGGGACGGAGAAGGGAAGATAACAAGGCAGGGGATCCCCCATCAAGTAGAGAAATAGGTATGGCACCGTTAAGTTTTTATTTTTGCAAACGCTAACTCACAAACGCATACAGATAAGAGCAATTCTCCTAGATCGAAAACTCTAAAGCTTCCTAGCTGGAACTTTTGCCCTTTTTTGATGCACATTTGTAATACATGTATCTGCATGTGCATGTGTAAGTGTATATGCATATGTATGTGTATTTGCATGTGCATGTGCATGTGTATATATGTATGTATGTATGTGCATGTATATGTGTGTAATATGTGTGTGTACATATGTGCATGTATATGTGTGTAATATGTGTGTGTATATGAATGTATGTACATATGTATATGTGTATATGCATGTATGTGCATGTGCATGTGTAAGTGTATATGTGTATGTATGTGTATGTGCATGTGCATGTGTATGTGTGTGTATATGTATGTATGTGCATGTGCATGTGTAAGTGTATATGTGTGTATATGTGTTTGTGCATGTGCATGTGTATGTGTGTGTATATGTATGTGCATGTATATGTGTAAGTGTATGCGTATATGTATGTATGTGCATGTGTGTGTGTGTATATGTGTGCGTACGTATGTGCATATATATATATGTATATATGTGTATGTGTGTGTATATATACATATGTGCATATGTATGTGTATGTGTATAAACATATACAAGTGTATGTATATGCATGTGTATATGTATGAAACATGCATGTGCATGTGGATGCATTTCCATTTGCATCCATGTGCATGCATGTGAATGTGTATGCATGTGGATGTGCATATACATGTATTCAAGTATATGTTAATGTGTGTATGTGTATGTATATATGCAATAATGCATGCATGCAAGTCTTTTTATATGGTTGTAGAAATGTTTGTGCATATGCATGTGTATGTGTATGTGTGTGTATGTGTAAGTGTATGTGCACATGTATGTGTGTGTATGTCCATGTGTATATGTGTATGTGTGAACATGCATCTTCATCATGTATAAGTGTATATGTGCATATCAATAAGTGTGGGTATGCTAACTAATGAAAATAACACACTTCAAATGATATAAAAAGAATGGAAATTGTACTTACAAGTTAACCATATTTTTTTCTTGGTTAGCTTCTTGAATAACCTACAATAAATAGAGAGAGAGAGAGAGAGAGAGATAATTCAAAGAGAGAAAGAGGTAGAAAGAGAGAAACAGAGTCAGAGAGAGACAATAAGATAGAGATTAGACAAAATAACAATTTTGCAAGCAATTGTTTCAGTTCGTAAGCGCAATGCAATTGCGAACATTGGAGAGCACTTAGATCAGATGCATGAAGATGCGGATCGAAGAGCCTCCAACATTTTAATTTTTTTTGTCAAAAAAAGCCATCGTGTAAGCGATGATAAGGCGTCATAAAAAACATTGCAATTGGCATCGCATAAGCGACGTTAATTACCATCGCTTATGTGATGCAAATTAGCATCGGTTATGTGATGCTTTTTTACATCGTCACTTTCGCGATGCTCAATGTGAGTGTCGCACATCCCGTCATGCCACACATCGATTAAAGCATCGTATTGCTCGTCGTTTAACCGACGGTCCATGCTCGATGCTTCTTGTGATGCTTTTTGCAATTTTATAGCGACAAATTGTGTCACCTTAACCATTGCTATGCACCCGTATTTCTTGTAGTGTATGTGGAGTATTCCCCTCTACCCAAAGATCAGTCTCCTCGATCATGGTCTTCATCTTTTTGATTCACCTCTTTATGAGAAGGGAATTCTATCCCAAGCTAGATCTAAAAAGGGGGGAATCCATGTGTGAGCTAATCCCTACCCAAATCATTCTAGCTTTGCACATGAAAAACTAGATCAAGTGCAAAATATGGAAAGAATGATAAGGGTGGATTAAAATATCCTTGGAAAATTCAATGTTTTTGTATGTGCGAACTAGGAATCCATAGCACAAACATAGGAAAGTGGATTTCTCCAACTAATTTTCTATGTATGACCATTTTTATGCACTACTTATGCGTGGACCTAACAAAATAGATGGATCTCTTACTAGTTCAAACATTTGAGAAGTTGCCTTAAGTTGATGTTGACTATCGTTGAAGCATAAGAGTTTGAAGGTACTATAAAATAGGAAAAATCTTTCCATTTCATCATTTTACCTAGAGAGATTTAAGCTCCTTGCATTAGAAAGTATTGCATCTCCTTAATAGAACCTATGTTGAATGAATGAAACCTTAAATTTAACTTAGGAGTCCTTCTAATAGGAGGGAGTTTTCAAAGTTTCATGATGCCTTGAATACTTTTCACCATTATTGTTGGTGAAAGCAAGCTTTGCTCATATTTTCTTTCCATAAGTGTCTTTGATGGCATGATACTTTAGAAACCATTTTAGGATGCCATCCTATTTAGAATGTCTCATCCAAGATTATTTTGGAATCATTTACAATTAACTACCTCTAAGTATCTCTTATATCTAGATGAGTGGTATTGTAGGTTCTCTGAAGTAATGTAAGAATGTGCCCCGAAAAACTCTTCAAAGAAATCATCTATGTCATTGAAGACATTAGATGTACTCAGGTACCATCTACTTAAGATGTCTCATTTAAAAGCTTTTTTGGAACCATCTACGTATCTCTATTATACTTAGAGTTAGCATTGAGTGTGTTAGGTTCTCTGAATAGACTAGAACATATTTTCTAACTATATTTTTTATTAAAAGATCACCCATATAGGGCTCCTAATACAAGAGTGTTGAACTATCACAAGAAGTCTCACAACCAGAGACTAATAGGTATCGACTAGAGATGATACAGGAGATCCCACAACCCAAGACCATAGGTATGAAACACAATATGAGTTACAAGAACTCTCTTGAGGGATATGAAATAGAGACAAGAAATAACTTGACAAGATCTCGTACTATGAGATTACAAGAGGACAGGACTAGGTGTCCAAGAACTAGAGTAATCAAGACTAGTTTCTCCAAAAATAGTGGCTTATCTTATCCGAATTGATGCCAGCACTGGTCCGACGGTCTAGATCATCCCCAGATCCAATGGTGGAGAATGAAGGCGCCTAAATTTCACTCCTTTACACTAGATTTGATAGAAAGAACAATTCCAAGCCATTGGTTTGATTAATCAAATGGTTGTAATCAAAAGTAGTGATCCTAGAGTTGAGAGTTGATTTCTCTAGATCCAAGGGCCCAAATTCATTCAAAAAACTATATAAACCCCCCTCCAAACTCCTAGAGCATCATTGTTAGGCATCCATAGGGCTCTTGCTAGCTTACGATTTCCTTGAGACGATCACCCTCGGTTGAGCGAGTGAGGATCCAAGGTGGGCTAGTATGAGTATAGTACCTAGTTTCAAATTTAAGTTAGAACTCCAATCTAGGATAGGCTCTTGAAACCAGCATCTCTATCTTGACTCACCCTCGGTGGAGCGTGTGAGTGAGTTAGAGCTGGTTTTAATGAGTCTTAGACTTCTTTAGTTAGATGTTACGAGCCTAGACATACATAGGGTCAATGAAGTGGAACTCACCTTCTTACGTGTGACATTCGGTTGAATTGTCATGGTTTGAGGGTCGGAACTGCCTTTGATCAGTAGACTACTTAGCTTGACGTATCACGATGATCTTATGCATGTATCTTAATTCAAATCCTTTTAATTCATGTCACTTGTCACTTGTCTCTTGTCTCTTGTCTCTCAGGCTCTTAAGTATTTTTACATGTCTTCTATTTTCTTCTATGTGTGAGAAGGCTCCGCAGTATTGTGTTGAACCAGTGAGGATGTTTCATTGAGCTTGTGATTAAACTCTATCATCATAATTCACTTGCATGCATATAATCCATACATACCCATACATATTGATTAGTTTCTGAAAGTGTATAAGAAGATCCAATATTGGACCATTCTTCCTTTCAAAACTGATTTATGTGTAAGGATTCCATCTATTCTCGTCATGCATACATATCATCCAAAGAAGACTATGCATATGGATTAGAATTAGGAAGTGTTTAAGAAGCTCCTTCAATGGACCATTCTTCCTTCCAAATTTGATTCGTGTGTATGGTTCTCTTTCATTCTTATCAGTCATGTTCATAAATCTAACTTGCACTCCTACATTCCCATTCCCATAATCATTTCAACATCTCTCTCTTCTCCATACTCAGCTTTAATTTCACTTTCATGTCCTTAAACCTTCCAACATTCATTAGCTTCATACACCCTATGTGTGCCACGACCGGACCCGATCCACCCTGATAGCCATCACCTCCACATTTGAACTTGACGTGAAAGGCTTCGTGGCATTTGCTTCTGACCTTGTTGGGAGGTTGTGATCCATATCCTTTGTTTTATATTTTTCATCCTCATCATATCATCATCATCAGTCTTGAGTGTTGCACTGGATTTCTCACAGTATCGTGCACATCTTCATCGTGAAGTAAACACATTTGTGAGAGATCTAGAGCATCGTGCATCACTTGCTTATTCACATAAGATGGAGGATAGATTCAAATCCCTTATTGTTCAGAAACAAGGCCAAAAAATAGTCTCTTCTATGTTGAGAGAGAAGGGAAAATTCAATGCCATCAACATCACAAGCTACCTAGATTTGTTTGAAGAGCAAGCTATGATTTTTGGTCTTCCCGATGATCTTTTGATATCATTCTTTGAACTAATTGTTGATAGCTCTATCATAAACTGTGTCACTCAATATGATAGTCTTCCTTGGAGTAATTTTAGAAAGGAGATGCTCAAAGAATTCTATCTTGAAGATTATAGCCAACATAATCGGGATGTATTCTTACGATGGTCAATTCACCAAAGCCTAGTAGCTCTATTACTCACTTTCAAAATGAGTATATTAGACGCTATGAACAACTTCCTGATGAGGACAAGATAACTTTGGAACCTGATCTTGTGATCAATTTTCTTAAGCTTCTTCATCCTGAAACTCGGAGGGAAGTTGAACGGCGATTAGAAGAACCGGATAAGCGCTATGGTCTTACTGACAATTGGCAAAAAGTGCGTAAAGTAGTAGAGGCTGTAGCCCATAGACATCAAAGACAATCCATGCTTTATGAGCAAACTAGTCTTCCTCAAGCTAGCCTTCCACAAACTAAGGAGCAAGTTAGAGAACAATCTCATGCTATGATTTTTTACTCTACTCCTATTCCTCAAATGATGGAGCCTACTCAAGGTTTTAAAGTAGAGCCAAATAAAAGTGTAGTTGTACAATCTCAAGTGGAAATTCTCATTAAGCAAATGGAAAGTCTTATTGCTACACAATCCAATTTGGCCAAGACTATAGATGCTTTACAATCTAATTACACCAAAACTTTCCAAAATCAAATGAGCCCAATGTCTTTTCAAGAGCCTAATCAACATGTTATAGCTACCAATCAAAATCCACAAGTAGCTCCTACTCAAGCATATCAAGTTCCTCCAATGCATAATCCTTCAATGCAAAATCCTCATCCTCATGTGCAAAATCCTCAAATGTATCAAAACATGTATCCTCAAGCTTCTCAAATAGCTTTTCAAAATCCTCAAAATCAAAATTTTCAGAATCATCAACTGTATAATATGGAAGCTCCTCTTGCACCTCAAGTACCACATATTGCTCCCCAAGCTCCTCAAATACATCAATTGCCTTTTCAAAATCCTAATTATCCTGTTCAAGCAATATCTTATCAACAAAATCCTCAATTTCAAAATTTCCCACCACAAGTTAATCAAAATCCTCAAAATCAAAATGGTTTTGTGCGTGGCCATCGTAGGTGTCCTTGGTGTGATTCATTAGAGCACTTTTTGAGAGATTGTGAACTATTGAAGGCTGCTAAGGAGCAGCGACTAGTAATAGACATAGACAAGAAAATCTGTGACTATCGATCTAGGCTACCTTTGCAAGGAAATTATGGTAAGGGAGTAATGAAAAAACACTATGAAAATATAACCATAACGGATGTAGGAACTAGAGGAGTGAAACTAGAAGCTCTTGATGAGCAACAAGTAGAATCAAGTAAACCGACAAAGGAAGGTGATTTTTCCATAGAGGCTTTAGTAAGAGCACGAGATGAGATTAGGAGAATAACGACTTGGGAATCACCGATAGAAGATCAATCTCTTATTTCTCATATATCCAATGTAGAAGAAAAACGAAAAAGAGATGAAGTTGAGCCTAGTGAAAGAAGAGTGACTCAAAAACAAACCTCAAAGGGAATAGAAACAATCATAGAGCAAGGAGAAACATCACAATCCAAAGATAAAAAACAAGAATCACAACCCAATGAACAAAAACAAGAGGAGGAACAAAAAGGGAAGAAGACAAAGCAAAGAAAAACAGAATCAAAGCCTTTAGATAAACAAGAACAATCAAAACAAACTGAAGACCAAACACGAGAACATGAACATAAGCAAGGTCCTGAGCAAAAACAAAAGAAACCAAAGAGAAAACCTAAAGCCATCTTGATTTCAGAAATTGAGAGAAAAATAGATCCTATGGAGATTTTAGATGACATTTTGCTTAAGAGTCAAGTGACTATGTCTTTAGAACAAGTTTTCTCTATTGCAAAGCCTGTTTTAAAAGATAACTTTATCGGCCTAATTAAAAGGAAGAGGTTTCCGCTTAATCTAGATACTGAGATGCAAGATTCTCTAGATCAAGATCAAGCTATGAATGAAGCCTTAAACTTTGATGAATCTAATGAAGAGGACTTTGATGATGATGAAGTAAATGTTAATAAAAATTTCTTAGGACCTATTCAACCTGACCATGAAAATCATGAAAACAATCTTGAAAGTCGCTTTAAAATAAAATTTTGTTCTAGAGGTACATCAGAGATGCATGTTAAAATAGGAAATGATAAGAACACTATCACTGTAAATGCATTAGTAGATTCCGGCTCCGAAATCAATGTGATTTTAAGAGAAGTCTATGATAAGTTTCGATGGCCCATAGATAAAGATTGTGGATGGCGTATGAGAACTGCAGATAATGGTGTAGGTACCTGTATGGAGCTTGTGCTAGTGTGCCCATATCCATAAGAGGAATCACAGAAGAGTTTCACATTTTTATTCAAGATAATTGCTCTTATGAAGTTCTCTTAGGTCAACCCTTTATTTGTGAGAGTCGTAGAGGAAACTAAAGCCATGGATGATGGGTCTACCTATGCTAGATTTAAGTCTAAGGATGGAATGCAATCACTTCAAGTCATGATGGTAAGAGTGAATCATCCTAGGAATCAATTGTCAATTAGAAAGAAACCTATTGTTACTCAAGGTCATGAGCATGCTTGTAGTGATTGTGCACCTCGATTCATGTTTGGAGCTACATATGATCAAAATTTCGGATAGAATCCATTGTTGAGCGGGACGACAGTGGATATTGGTTTGACATCTCGCAACCAACCAACCTGTACAATAGTTTGTCACTTTGTTTTCCACATTCTAGATTAGATTTTCTTCATAAGAGTCAATTGTCCAAGTCTTTGACCAAAAAACCCAAAAAAATTATAAAAACAACAAAATCATGGAACATGATGAGAACATTGAGCATGTGATTGAAACATCTCATTGTTTCTCTACTCTGGAGGAGTTAGAGTTATGTCTTCAACAAAATTCTAATTCCCATATTATTCTTCTTTCTTCCCTTGATGAGTATGCTCTAATCCAAGAGTATGATCTCAATGTTGACAAGTGCTCAAAATTTAACCAAACACATGATGCCTTAGTTGAAACAAAGTACAAAAGTATAGACAAAAAAATCAAACCCATAGCTCAACCATTACCTCAAGGAAGTAATGAAAAAATTATTGATGTGAAAAATGATCCAACTCTTCGGGATAAGAAAAACATAGGACATATATTCACGGATGAGACAATCAAACAGGTGAAAATTGGTAGAGATGATGACTTTCTTTTGCCAGCAGAGAGAGATAAATTTGAGAGAGTCATACGTAGCCATGGAAAAGCCTTTACTATGTATCCTCATGAGATTGGTTGTGTAGATCCTAAGCTAGTTGCACCCATGATAATCTTTACTATTCCACATATTCCATGGAATCTTCGTCCTATACCAGTTCCAAAGGCTCACTTACCTCAGCTAATGAAACTACTTAAGGAGAAGATAAACAGGAGAATTTTAGAGCCATCTTTTGCACCTTACTCAAACAGATGGCTCACTGTGCCTAAAAAGAATGGGAAACTATGTTTTATTCAAGATCTCCAACCTGTCAATAAAGTCACCATAAGGAATGTAGGAACAAGACCCATTGTAGATGAGTTTGCTGAATCATTTTCAAGACATTCTATCTATTCAATGGATGATTTATATTCGGGATATGACCAATTCCAATTAGCAATTGATAGTCATGATATAACCACAATGAAAACTCATTTAGGCTTAGTGCGAATGTGTACTTTACCTCAAGGAGCGACTAATTCTGTGGCTCATATGATGAGTGCTATGAATATGGTCTTACATGATTTTATCCCTCATATAATCATGCCATTCATTGATGATATTCCAATTAAAGGGAGTGAGGAATGTGCAAAGGACATTACTTTAGATTCATCTGGATGTCGTAAATTTGTTCTTGACCATATCTCTGATTGTGAAAGAATATTTCAACAATTTGAAGAGGTAGGTCTCACATTTTCCATAGAAAAATCTGTTTTTGGTGTTAACGAGGTTCTTATTGTTGGACATTTATGTGGCCATTATGGTCGGAAGCCATACCCACAAAAAGTTGATGCCATTAGCAAGATTTCTGAAACATGTAACAATGTGAGTGAGGTACGTAGATTTCTTGGTGCTTGCATCTTTTATGTTATTTGGATCCCACACTTTGCTCATGTTGCTGATTGTCTCTATGACTTGTTGAGGAAGAAAGGAAAATTTATTTGGACTGGCAAACACACTCAAGCTATGCATAAATTGAAGAAATTATTGCTTGAAGCTCCAATCCTTAAGCGTGTAGACTATTCTGCTAACAAACCTATTATATTGACTGTTGATACTAGTCCTATTGGTATAGGTTGGGTCATAAGTCAAGATGATAGTAAAGGGAATAGATATGCAATTAGGTTTGGTGCCAAAATTTTACATGAAACACAACGAAAATATCCACAGATCAAACGAGAACTATGGGGTATGGTAACAACTTTGAAAATAGACAAAGAATATTTCATTGGTGCAAATGTCAAAGTTGAAACTGATTGTTTGCCTCTCATTGGAATGATAGTGAATTGTTCATCTCCTGATATAGCCATGCTTAGATGGATCTCATATATTAAGTTCATATATTCTGAGTTAGTTCATATTTTAGGTAAGTCAAATTTTCAATTGTTGATATGTTATCAAGAGCTAGATTTGATGACCTTGAAAGTGATCTAATAAAGAATGTGAACTTAATTGATTATGTTCCACATATATACAAGTATGAGCAATTTCATGAGTCTGAGTACGAAGATGAATGGAGAGACATAGGAAAGTATCTGAGTACACTACAACCATTTCCTAGCTGGAGTACGAATAGATTCCATAACATTAGGAAACGAGCTTATAATTTTTTCCTACGTAACGGTTATCTTTGGAGACATGCTAAGGGTAAGGTTAAGAATCCACAATGAGTCCTAGGAAAGAGAGGTCTTTAATTGCAAGTAATGAAGGAGATGCATGAGACGTTATGGGCAGGTCATAAAGGATTTTTTGGAACATATGAAAAAATTAGAAGTGCCTATTATTGGCCTAGGATGTATGTTGACATTAGTAACTATGTTTCTACATGTTCTAGTTGCCAACTTCATTCTTCAATAAAACATAGAGATCCGTTGCATCCTACTTATCCACCCTGTATTCACTACAAGTGGGTAGTAGATCTTGTAACTATGCCTAAAGGTATTGACAAAATGCGTTACATTGTACTTGCAAGAGAAGACTTAACTAATCATGTAGAGGGACGTGCACTACGATCTAAGACCACATCCAATGTTTGCAAATTCTTGCTTGAAGATGTCATAAGTCGCTTTGGGTACATAGAGAAAGTAGTTGCCGATCGTGGAGAGTTAAATGCAAGAGAAGCTAAAGAGTTCTTTGAACATCACGGCATTCGTTTGTCTCTTACTACTGCACATAATCCAGAGGCCAATGGTAAAATAGAGGGAGGGCATCCACCTATTGTGAAAGCCATATCTAAAGCATGTAACGGTGACATCAAACAATGGCCTAGATTCTTACTTTTTGCACTTTGGGCAGATAGAATGACATGCACATGCACTACTGGGTATACGCCTGCTGAACTCATGTACTTGATGATGCCGTTGAAAAATTAAGAGAATTAGCATTATTTTGATAAAACTCATCGATTGCATCCTAAGCCAATTGAAGTAGGAGATTGGGTGCTCATTTATGATAGTACATTTGAATCTCAATATGATGCATGCAAAAAGCTCACTCAACGGTGGCTTGGGCCATATATTGTATCAAAAGTCAACAACAATGGTACGTATGGTCTTTGTGAATTAAATGGTGTTGCACTAAAAACTTTGATTGCAGGTAAAAGGATAAAGCTATTCAAGAAATGTGATAATGATGAGTACATTTTGGATGAGGACATTGAAGAAGATGACAACAATGAGGCCGATTCATAAACAGGAGTATCCATGTTATAAAAATAAAAATAAAAAAAATAATAAAAATAAAAATAAGGAAAGAAAAAAAAATATATAAAAATATCATTTCAAGCTCATGTTGCTTTGTTTTTTTTCAAGTTCATTCTACTTTTTTTCCATTCTTGTTTCATGCATGTTTGTTTTCAGTCTTTGCATTGCAATGCATATCCACATTACTTGAGTTAAAAAAAAGGCAAATGATGATTTCTCTACTTGTGTAAAATTGTATCTTAAGTAGTAACTTCTCTACTAAGAAATTGATTATAATCTAGGATTGTGGAAAGATAGGGCATGTAGATTTGGAGTTTTATTTTGGTGACATGACTTTCATATATAAACATGCATATGTATCCTGTATCGAAAGCATAATTGTTGAAATCCTAGCTCCTGTTATTGCATGTTTCTACATCCTTAGTCCATCTCACATCACTTGTATCAGAGTTTAAACGACTGTTCTCCGTCATCAAAAATGGTTGTACCTTGTATCGGGGTTTAATTTTTCCCCATCACTTAAAAAAAAAAAGCTACATGTTACCAGGAAGTTTACACTTTCTTCCACCCCAAAAAAGTGATCGTAACCATAAAGTTGCCGAATCATCATCATCATCATAAAAAAAAAAAAAGAGCAAGCCAAAGGAGGATAAAGAGGCATAGTAGAATAAATCACGGGCTATATAGGCAGATTTATGCATTAGTGGAGTTTAGTTAAATTTCCTTGCATGTTATTAGAGAAAGAGCATATTCATATTTATGTAAGAAAGGAGTTGATCTAAAATAAGCTAAAGATGAAAGATGTCTCTTGAAAATCCTAAATCTTTGTTTATAATCGTATTTAATTTAGATTGCTTTATGAAAAAGGTACAAATTTTTCTTCAAGGTGAGAGGAACTGATGCTTAAAACGACTCAATACATCCACTTCCACTTCATATTGATGCTTGTTTGTTTTCTTTCTTGTTGTCAATGTTGCTTGTTCATTTGCATATATGTTGCCTATTTGTTCATGCATATTCATGTTGCGTGTTTCAATTATTTCTTTCATGCAAATTTTGCTTCATGTCACGTTGCCTAATCATTCATGCATATGATCAATTTTTCCTTTCATGTATGTTGCCTATAAAATAATTTGATGCGTGGAACATTTTGTATTTCACAGATACTAGAGTGGCGCTTCCAGAGGAATCGTAGGTTTAATGGGGGGCGAATGTCGTCGAGATTTTCTCTCCTCTCTCACTCATGAAGGCCTACAGGAAACACATTCAATGAAGGTAGCCAAAATTCCCTGAGAAGTCCAAGATGCATCAAGGATGTCAAAGGGAGTTCACATGCAAACTTTGGAAGAAATCGAGCAAATCCAGGGTAGCAATCAAAGCTGGTCAAAGTTTGGAAATTAGGGCAAAAATTTCAATGTCTCCAAATCACATGAAAATTCATATACTTGTAAAGCCTATCAAAGGCAGTCTATAGCCCAAATTTCACATGAAAATGGTTTTTCTAGCACATTGATATGCCATGTGCATTTTGTAAAAAATGTAATTTTTCCACTTAAACCCTAGAAAATTTTGTATAGGAATTTTTGTTATCCATATGGTTTGGCATGTATAAAGATCATATGTGGCTACATATTTGTACAAAGTTTCAAGGCTATCAGAGCTTCCTAGACACCTTAATGCCACCTTGCAAGCTTCCAAATGTAGTCAGACTTGTACAAGAAAGATTCAGATGGGAGTTTTTTTTGCATATTCCTAAAGGAGGCCTTTCAAAACATAGTCCTACAAACTTTTATCTTCATCAAAGGATATTTGAAGGGTCAAAGAGCACAAAATCCAGTTTTCAAGGTCACCATAGTTTTCAAGAATAAGAAAATTGAAGGCTTGAAGGGCTGCCACATGGAAAAATATGATTGAACCATGTTGTACGGTCAAGATGAGCTCATATTCAAGGGTGGAGATGCACTAAAGCATAAAGGAAGGAGGATCCACGAGTTTTTGATGAAAGGTAAATTGGCATCCGAGCAAATAGTGCCGGAATTTTTTCACTGAATAAACCAAGCCTAGAGATTCACGCTCAGTGACGGAATAATTTCGTGCAGCAGAAGCTAATCATGGACTAGCATAATAGATAGGACGGAACCACTTATCCTGTTGTTGCATGAGCACACTACCGATGGCACTGTTCGATGCATCTACAAAGACATGGAATGGAAGCTGCCAGTTTGGTGCTTGCAGTATAGGAGCCTAGGTTAAGAGTGTTTTCAGTCGATCAAAGTCAATTTGACACTCCTCAGTCCACATAAACTATCAAGGATTGCTAGTGATCAACTGATTCAGGGGTATGGCTAAATGTGCAAGCCACCGTAGATGCCACCCATGCCAGCATATCTGGCTGAGGAATCTCATAACTTCCTTTGGTGTCGTAAGGGCAGGTGCATGTAAGACGGATTACACTTTATCTGGATCCACTTGAATGCCTTGGTGTGAAATAATATGACCAAGCAACTTGCCACAGGAAACCGAAAATACCGACTTGTTGGGATTTAAGCACAAACGAAACTCTCGACACTTAGAGAAGCAGCACCATAGGTGGTAGAGGTGAGCCAATGTGTCACCCGATAACGAAATCCAGATACACCCGCATAAAGGTCGTTAAGTAAGGGGAAACAATTTCTTGCATGCATCATTGGAAGGTACTAGGAGCATTGCGAAGACCGAACCACATCACCGTACATGCATATACACCCGAATTTGTAATAAATGCAGTCTTCGGTATATCCATTTCAGCCATGCGCACCTGGTTAAGGCCACTGTAACCATCCAAAAAGGAATACATTTCTCGTCCGGCAACATCATCGAGCATTGTATCCAAAAAGGGAAGTGGGAAGGGATCCGGCATGGTCGTGGCATTTAATTTTCGGTAATCCACATAGATATGTAACTCCTTATTTTTCTTTGGCACTATCACAATAGGTGAAATCCATTCTACATGCTCAATGGGGACGATGAAACCTACTTTCAGTAAGCGATCCAATTCCGCTTTCACTTGAGCAGCATAATTGGGGTTTATGCGATAATTGGGTTGCTTGATTGGATGCACATCTGGCTTGAGCATCACATGGTGTTGATAGATCCGAGGATCCAACCCTTCATATCTCGATAGTCCCACGCAAATACATCTTGAAACTCTGTCAACAATTGAAGTAATTCATTTTGAAAAGTTTCTAGTAGACTAGCCTTAAGCTTGACCGGTCGCTGTGTACCCTCATTTCCCAGGTTGTAGGTGATAAGCTGATCTTCCGGTACATAAAACTATTGTGGCATGGATATATCCTCAGGTGATTGGAATAAGTGGTGGAAACTCTGGGCATTCAAAGCTTGATCCATAAGTGGGTCCTCTTCTTCTATAGCCGGAACTACCGAACAAACGATTGGATTCCAATTATCTGCAACCGCTGTAAGTCAATTGTTCCCAAGGCGAGAAAATCTTGGTTAGCATTGAGAAAAGCTTCTTCTTCATCATCCGAAACTCCATCCAGCATATGCACAGGCTCGACTACATAGGGTCAAGCATGAAGGTCTCACGGCTTCATCTTGTCCAATGGTACTACATATTTTCGATGATTAATTTTGAAAATCAGTTCGTATGCAGACTAGTCCTGCAACACCTTGGCTTGCTTCAACCAGGGCCTCCCGAACAGCAAGTTGTAGCCAGACTTGAGTCATGTAATTCTAGAACAGCAAAAGTCATTTTGAACACCGCTCCCTAAAGAGTAATGGGTATATATCCCGTACCAAGCCAACTGGATAGACCCTTGATTGATCAGCCATTCTCACAAAAAACTGAACAGGTTCAATCTGAGTCCATCCTAATCTTTTACAAAGTGCAGCCATAGCAATATTCACACCGGAGCCTCCATCAATTAACACTTGAGTAATTTTGTGGTTTTTATACCATACCGTAATTAAAGGAACAACATGATCCACCGTAGAATCAGTTTCTAGACTAATAGTGGCTATAGCAGGTGTACACAAAGATCTTGGACAAACTTGTTGCTCGAATTGTTGTCGTACACCCGGAACCAAGGCTAACAGTTGCCCCAACGATATTGTAATAGAGGCCTACGATAGAATATTCCACATAGAGTCAAAATTCGACGTACCTATTACCGAATTTGGTGGACTCTCCGATGGCACTTTCACCGGACTTTATTCTTTTGGTGGTGGATTCAGTGCTGTCTACCGGACCACAGGTATTGGATCGGGGAAAACTGTTGGTTCTTGATTGGCCCACGTACTAGCTTTGGTAAAAACTCTCTATTGTTCTCGAATGCCAGGCTCAAAAATCTCAGCGGCCATTGGATGTTATCGTTCTTTTCTCCGTTTATCATACTCGGCCGCCTCTTTACAATATCTTCGGATATGTCCAATCTAAGCACAAAAATGGCATCTGGGTGGTGGAAGAGATGTTCCTTCGCCCGATTGACCAGAGTTCCATCGGGTCTGGCCGAAGTTGTTTGCTCGCGTTCCTCTATAGGTTTTATAACTTTGGTAGGAAGTATTCCTCAACTGTGGTGGTACATAGTGGGCAGCCTATTGTCCCTGCTCCTGTATTATAGCATTTATGGTTGGCTTGGCCTGTACTTTACCATTATATGGACACGTTTCGATGGTGTGACTCGCCATATTACAAATAGCATAGTACATTTGATTTAGTGCACAAGCAGAAGCGGTGTGTCCCGGGTTCTTACATTTTGTACAATACACTTGTTTCAATGGATCCTCGCTCGTACCCTTGGTCGCCTTCAGTCAGTCCAAATCTTCAGCAAACCCACCCACTTTATGTTCCAATTATAATGCCATGGCTATGACCGCATCCAGAGTCATACCACCCACACATCGCATGATCATTACTTGCTTGAGTTGAGGGTTTAATCCATTAATAAACCACTGGGTAATCACATCATCCGGTAGGTTAACATGCACCAGCGGCAGTTATCGTAGATGCGTATGAAATAAAGTTGCATACTCTTGTACATTCTAATGTGGTTTTTGTCTATTGTTTTGCAGATAGTCAAAGATCTCAGCTGCATTTTTCTTCAACGGGAATCATTGTAAGAAGGCATCCTTAACATCATCGTATTGATCGAAATGGGTAATGTCATGTTCAGTTAACCACCGAGCAGCCTCATTAACCAGCGTTGTCAAAAAGAATTTATTACTCTTAAATTATTACTAAAATTAAAAGATTAATTGATTGTTATAAGTTTGGATAAATTATGAAAATTTTGACTAACGTTTGATTTTAATTTTTGCAGGACAAGAAGTTTGATGACCAATACAAAGTTATGAAGTATTTACCAAGGTTTTTTCTAATATAGTTAAGGGTATAGATGAAAAATCAAGGGTTAGTTAAGGGTTTGTCTATATTTTGAAAGTAAATGCAAGGGTATTTAAGGGTCAATTGTAGGTTTTGAACATGTTTTATAGGGTTCAAGCTTAGTTTCAAGGTTAATTAAGGATTAACTAATAAATCTAGAGGATTATGGAAGGTTAGAAGATTAGTTTATGGGTTAATTGGGGTTAAAAATCATGGTTTGAAGTTAGTTGAAGGATAAACCTATGGTTAAGAGATTAATTAAGTAGGTTCTAGTCTATAAATGAGTTAATAAATAGGGTAGATATAATAAATGGAACCTTAGAAAAATATTTCAAATAAAAAATATGTTAATTATTAATTGTCATTATTTTTACTAAGGTTATAGTAACAATTAAATTTATTGATGGGTTTAATTTAATTTATTCTAAAGGTTTGTATTTATTCTAAAGTAATTAAATAAATAAAAAGGAATTGAAAGGTTGTATTTAAATCTAAAGTCTATGGCCCATTAAATATTTAATTGAATGGTTTTTTGGTAAAAACAAAAAGAGAATTTCCCACTCCTAAAATCTTGTTGAAGTGTTGTTGAGTTAAAGAGGAGTTAATGTAGACTGCATGGAATCAGTTATCTTAGGGAAAATGTGGGCTATGGTGGCCTACTCTCATCTATATAAAGAGGGGAGTACGTATTCACAAGCTCATGTGATCTTTCAGGTACTCTATTTTTCCTTTGCTCTAGACTATAGTCATTTGTGCACACATTTCCATGACTGACCTCTGACAGGAGGAGAGAGAAGGCCATCTCTCTTGCTTTTGTCATTCAGTCATTGTAAAGAAAATTTTTTTACTTTAGAAAAAAGTCGACGCAGATATAATGAGTATTTTGAGATTAATTTCTATTTTTTCCCTTAATTTTCCTTCATTTTTCTTCCTGTCCTTTTATTCCTTCTTCTCCCTCTTCTTTAATGTTTTTTTTGTCCTTCTCCTTCTCCCTCTCCCTCGTTATCCTTTCCTTTTCTTGCCCTTAATCCAAACTTCTTCAACCCTTAGCTTGTTAGAAACTTATTAGAAAATGCATTTAGTAATTGTTGTACCCATGTTAGTGCATGAACCCATGTTAGGTGTTAGTGCATGTACCCTTGTTGAATGGTAGTCATGTTAGCAAATGTTAGGCATGTTAGTGCATATAAGGCATGTTAGTTAAGGTAATGCATGTTAAATATTAAATATGCATGTTAGAAGTTAAGTAATGCATGAAAATGTTAGGAAGAGTATGTAAAGGTTAGGAATGTTATTGCAAATTAGATGTTACAAGTTAAGTTAATGCATGTTAGAAGTGTGTGCATGTTAGTTAATGCATATCAATTAATGTATGCATATTAGATGTTATGTGTATGCATGCATGTTGATTTATGATATGCATTTATGTTATGCATACATGTGTGTTTATACATGCATGTTCATATATGTGCATGTTAATGCATGTAAATGTTAGATGTATGTTAGTGAATGTTATTTATGTAAATGTATGCATAGTTAATGCATGGATATTAGATATTAATGCTTGCATGTTGTGTGCTAGTTCATGTGAATTTATGCATGTGTGTATGTTAGTGCATGCATGTTCATATATGTGTATGTTAGTGCATGTCATGTATGTATGCATGTCCATTTATGCATGTGTATGTATGTTCATGCATATGTATGTTAGTGCATGAAAGTTTATGCATGTTAGTTAACTGCATGTTCATTTATGTGCATGCATATGTGTGTTAGTGCAAGTTATGTATGCATGTGTATATATGTTCATGCATATGTGTGTTAATGTAAGTTATTTATGCATGTGTGTATGTTTGTATGTATGCATGTTCATGTATGCATGTGCATGAATGCATGTGAGTTATGTATGTTTATGCATGTATGTATGCATGTTCATTTATGCATGTATGTGCATGAGTGCATGTTCATTTATGTCATGCATGTATGTTAGTGTGCATGTATGCATGTTCATTTATGTTAGTGTATGCATGTATGTTAGTGTGCATGTATGCATGTTCATTTATGTTAGTGTATGTTATATCATGCATGTATGTTAGTGTGCATGTATGCATGTTCATTTATGTTAGTGTATGTTATGTCATGCATGTATGTTAGTGTGCATGTATGCATGTTCATTTATGTTAATGTATGTTATGTCATGCATGTATGTTAGTGTGCATGTATGCATGTTCATTTATGTTAGAGTATGTTATGTCTTGCATGTATGTTAGTATGCATGTGATGCATGATTAGCATATGTAATATGTATGATAATGTATAAGTGTATTAAGCTATGTGAATTATATGATGTAATGTATGAATGAATTATTTTATTGCAATGTGTATGTTAAAAATAAATGAATGTACTTATATATAA
Source organism: Ceratopteris richardii (assembly GCA_020310875.1). Classification (NCBI taxonomy): domain Eukaryota; kingdom Viridiplantae; phylum Streptophyta; class Polypodiopsida; order Polypodiales; family Pteridaceae; genus Ceratopteris; species Ceratopteris richardii. Next base: position 29,091,006 of record CM035429.1, read on the forward strand.
ATGTGTTTTAGAAAAGTTAATTATCTTATATTAAACTAAGTTTTTTTTAAATATGTTAAGTTTTAAATGAGTGTTAATCTTTTATAAAGGTATACTTATAGTTCTCATGTGATTTTTCAGATGATATGCAGCGCTGAAGAAGACAAATTGAAGTTTTGAAGTGTGGAAGAACTTACTTAGCTAAAATCTATTGATTAGCTTGTATAGGATATCATTTTATGAACAGAATCTTATAGCGTTGTATAGGAAATTTATCATTAATCTAGTTTCATTTCATCTTTATGTCTGAAGAGGCTTCATCAAGTAGTTCCTTTTTACCTCCATCTACCTTTGAAATTTTATTTCCTAGTCCAGTTGAAGAAATTGAAGAACTAGTTAAAGATAAGATTGTAGACGAAACTTTGCATACAAGAGAATTTGATCATAGATTATCTAGAACTTTACCATTCATTTCTATTGTTCCACCTAGTACTGTAGATAGTGAAGATCTTTTTCCACCATATGTAGCTAGAAACATTGTTAATTCTCAAGCAGATTTAAACATAACTGAAACCATTAAAGATCAAGTAGTTAGTGAGAATTTAATCTTACCATCCTATTTTGACGCAGTGGAAAGATATAGAAATGCTTTGCCCTACGGACCTTAGGAAAAATTATACTTGTTATGCATAGTCACCCTGTGTGCGCCGTTAGCAAGACGATTGAATTGATCTGCCAGTCGTCACCATTCACTCCCACAACATAGACTGGAACACTATAGCCTTATATGCCTGATCTACTGGATAGTTGAGTACATCATAATTAATTTCAAAGGTTCTCACATGTGCATCCGGATCGTCACCGGGAAATCCTCCAAATTTCGTACATGTAACTCCAGCGGATACCGGTCGTGGTGGTATGGCCTACTGCTGCTGCTGTTGCTGTTACTATTGTTGTTGCTGTTGTTGTTGGTGCTGTTGTTGTTGCGAACCACTAATGGTGTTTAAACCAAGAGGAAATGTTACTATTGAATGATTTGAACCAATTAAACCTAATTGCTATTGTGTTGTCCTATCGTCTTGCACGTTCTTCGATAATTGGATATTGTTAAGTCGTTCCCACACGCCTACACCCAACTGCCCTTCATCGTAGTGGACTTCTGAAGTGGGCTTTTCACAAAAACTTTCATCCAACAATACACTAGTTCTCTCAAAATTAGAACCCAGAGTAGAACTTTCACCACAATTCTGCAAACCGACCCCGAAATTCCACAAGCTGCTACCGAAAATTTCCATACTATCATCGGAACTAGTGCTTACTTCACCAACCTTACTTTCTGTAGATGGGGTCGGTTGCACTTCTGGTATACCCTGTAATCCTTGCACAAGGAAATGCTGAGGTGGTACTCCACTAGCCCATATTTCTCGTTTTCCTTCCGACGATTGTCCATCACCACTACTACCCGGAGGTGTTCCCAATGCGCTAGGAATTTTCCACGGATGTTGCTCCCTTCCGTACTTCGGGTATGATTCTACGAAACGTGTTATAGGCATATATCATCGGATTCTTTCTCAAATCCTAGTCTATGCACTGACTGGCTACTCCATCCCCCATGACCGACGCCAGCGTTAAGGTTTAATTCTATACAAGGGTTCTTGGGATGGTCAGGGGTCTGATAATTCAGAGGCCCTTTATGTATTTTCCCAATCACTGACTAACTTCTGACAATTAACTTCACTGGTTAAATCCGAACAATTACAACAGATTCAACTACGCTACCAACACACAACACTTCTTAACAATCACCGTAATTATGTACACAAAACTTCTACTCTTCCTTTATTATTACTATTATACTCATACTTCACTTGTAGCATAGTAAAATATTAATGCAGTACCTAATTCACTTCAATACTGAATACTGAATCTTATGGATAACACCGCAATTAAAATAACTCATAACAGAATCAACTTCAGCCAATCGCCCAGACGAATAGTCCGGCGACGTGTCTGTCGTCTCTTCCGCACACTACTCTATTGATTAGGAAAAACGTTACAACATTTTGCGCAACACCCTTTCAGTGTGCGTCTTTTCCTAATTGCAATTAATCCACTAAATAATATTCCGCCGGCCTTAACATTATGAACACTTAACTCTTCTCTAAAACATGGCTTAACTTAGGAAAGTTTGCTTCACAAAACTCACTCATTAACTGATGAAATGATTAAAGTTTTCTATGAAACTTTGAAACAATACTTTTCTAATGTTTGTGCAGCTACTCCAAGTGAAAGCTCTTCAAAAAAACTTACAAAACTTTAGATTTACTTCAATAAGTAAAACTATGTCTGAAACAGGCTTTCTTTGCAAGCGACTTTTACATATGCAACTTTAAACACTTGGTTCTCTCAAACTACAAGCCATTTAATCAAATGCTTTCAGACATAGATGGATACCTTAGAAATTAGATTTTGAATGCTCATTTGTCTAAAACTTTACACTCTACACTGAGATCTGATCAAATTTTTGACCATCGAAAGTGTACCTATTCCATAAGTCTCTTATCACTTTTACACATATGAATATTCCTACTCTGAATTCTCTCAGCCTGATTAGAGTTAGAATCTCAAATCTTGAACATAGATGCATCAACTATGGAATTAGACACATACAAAAGTATTTCTTAATTGGTTAAGCACAAAGGGAGAAATCGAGGAAAGATCGAGGTGCAATTCTCAAAAAGAACTTCTATTCTCTTGAAAATACGTCTGATGGATAATTCTCATAGCTAGACTCACTTGTTCATCATCTATTCATTCTCTATTGATCTATTCTTTTTATCTCCTATATGACACATCTATATACAAGTATATATAGGTGTATATATCAAGATTCGTCACTATTACAAAGTGTTTATGAGCTATCTACAAAATTAATATACATGAGTTTGCAAACCATTTCTCTTTGAACCTTATCTTCACTTTATGCTTCACCCTTTCTCCTTTTCTTCATTCTTCATTCTTCAATCCTCTTTGTAATCATCAATTTATGATTGTTGTGCTCCAACAACTCCCCCTCAATCATTAATTGTGATTACCTGGCTCTTCTTTGTATCTACCATTTCTTTAAACCTCTATAACTTAGGTCCATCCAAGCTCTTTGTTAACATATCTGCAACTTGATCTTTTGTAGGAGTATACATGATCTCTATCTCTTTTTCAATCACCTTTTCTCTCAAGAACTGATATTGAATCTCAATATGTTTGGTTCTGGCATGAAACACAGGGTTACCTACCAAATACAAAGAACTCATATTGTCTCCATAAATGATAGGAACACACTGATTGATGTCAAAACTCTTCACGAGAGTTCTCAACCATATGACCTCCTTTGCAGCCTCCACCATGCATTTATACTCTGCTTCTTGTAGATGATAAAACAATTGTGTGTTTCTTCTTAGAATGCCAAGAAATTAGTTTATCTCCCACATAACACAAATACCCATGTGTTGATCTTCTATCATCAGAGTTACCTGCCCAATCTGCATCGCTATATATGTTGATTCTTGTATCTGATGTAAACCCATAATACAAACCTTCTTTAAGTGTACCCTTAATATATCTTAGCACCCTTTGACTTGCAATCCAATGTTCCTTCCTTGGACAATGCATGAATTGAGATAAAACGCCAACTGCATATGATAAATCAAGCCTTGTCAATGTAGCATAAATCAAGCTACCCACCATCTTCTGATAAAGCTTCATATCTTTGAATTCTTCTCCTCCATATCTACTCAATTTGTGGTTCACCTCCATTGGGGTTGATGCTATCCTGCAATCTTCCATATTAAACTTGATTAGCAAATTCTTCCAATACCTTTCTTGAGTCACATATACTTCATGTTGAGTACATAGAATCTCCATTCCCAAGAAGTATGATAAATCTCCCAAGTCACTGATCTTGAATTCTTTCTCCATCTGCTTCTTAAGCATTTGTATGCCTTTGTCATCTATACCTGTGAGTATTATGTCATCAACATAAATACAAACATAAATAAAACCATCTTCACTTGCTTTGACTCACAAGCTACTATATGCCTTCGATGCTTGAAACCAAGTTCCTTCAAGAACTTTACAAGCCTGTAATTCCATGCCCTTGAGACTTGCTTCAAGCCATAGAGAGCTCTCTTGAGCTTACACACATAATCTAGATTATGTTGATCTTTGAATCCATCTAGTCGTTCCATGTAGAATCCACATAAGATATAACCATTCAAAAATGCATTCTTCACATCTAATTGAGAAAATTTCCAACCTTTGAAAGCAGCAATAGCTATGAGAGTCCTTATGGTTGTCATCTTTGCAACAGGACTATATGTTTGTGCATATCCTTTCACAACAAGTATAGCTTTGTATCTAGACACACTTCCATATGCAAATCTTTTTGTTTTCTAGACCCATTTACATCCAATTACCTTCTGATTACTTAGTTTGTGTACCAAGTCCCAAGTCTCATTCTCAATTAGTGCATCATACTCTTGCTTCATAGCTTTTTCCCAATTCTCCTTTCCTTTGGCTTCATCATATGTGGATGGGTCTATATAAGCATAATCTTTAGTTGTCAAGAAAAAAGTGTCATAGCTATACCTTATAGATTGTCTTTTGTTCCTTGATGACCTTCTGAGTTCTCCACTTCTTGAAATTTTTGGTTCATCATACTTTGGATCAAACCTTGGCAATTCTTCCTTTTCAACTAGCACTTCATTATTCTCTTCTTCCTCAGAAATTTGAACCTTTGATTTACCTTTCTTTTGATTCAATGTTTCTTCAAGATCTGCACAAGAACTATTTGTACCTGAGTACCAAGTACTTTGCTCATCAAATATGACATCCTTTGATACAAGGAATTGCTTTGTAGATGGACTGCACAACATATATCCAACTTGTTTATCATCATAACCAATGAACAAATACTTTTCAGCTTTTGGTTCTAGCTTATGCCTTAATTGAGAGGGAACATAAGCATAGGCTAAGCAACCAAATACTTTGCAATGGTCTAATGTAGGTCTCTTACCCCACTAAGCTTCATATGGTGTCATACCCTGCAAAGCTTTACATGGTAGCCTATTAACCAAGTATGTGGCTGTATTTATAGCCTTAGCCCACAAATAATTAGGGCAATTCTTCTCTTTCATCATTGACCTTGCAAAACTGAACAAGAATTCTATTTCTCCTTTCTGCTACACCATTTTGTTGAGGAGAGTACCTGCAAGTAACTTCTCTTTTTATTCTACAAATAATCACTGAATTCATTTGAAAAATAATCTTCCCCTCCATCTGACCTTAATCTCTTCAAATTTTTTTCTGTAATCCTTTCTGCATATACATGATAGTGTTGAAATTGTGCTAAGCACTTCTGATTTGTATTTGATCAAATAAATAGTGATCCACTTGGTAGCATCATCAACATAAATCACATAATATCTGGAACCATTTACACTAAAGTCCTTTGAGAGACCTCATACATCTGTATTCACCAATTCAAGTTTTTCTGAATACATGAAACCTTGCTTATTGTATGATTGCTTGTGAGCCTTACCTAATTGGCATTCTTCACATCTGTATGTCATGTGCTGACATGCAACATTAGGTAATCCAAGCACTGAACTATTATTAATAATCTCTTTAATACCTCTTTCATTGAAGTGTCGAAGCCATATGTGAGCAAGGCATGTCCAACATTACCTCTTCCATATGTGAGCAAGGCATGTCCAACATTACCTTATACCTTCAATGTGAAGAGTCCTTCTTCTTTCTTCCCTGTAACAATTTGCTTATACCCCTTGGCTAGGGTCTTCAATATAAACTCCATCATTAGTGAACCTCAGTTCATATCCTTTTTCTACAATTTGTCTTACACTGATCAAATTCTTTGGAATTGTAGGAACATACAGAACCTTACTCGAAAGAGTACTTCCATCTTTAGCCTTCATTGATCCAATAGACTTTACCTTGTGTTTTGTATTGTCACCTGTTTGAACTTTATTTTCCAGTCATCAAAGCAATGTTCCCACTCAGGTGATTACTACACCCTGAGTCAATGTAGAATACCTTTTGGTCTTCTTTTGGAACTTCACATGTTGCATTCATGATTAGAGTTGAGTCTTCTTTCTAATCTGATGCATAGTTGTAGTAGGTGTTATTGTAGGACTGGTTTAGGAAGCTTCTTCCACCATTCCTTCCAAAGAAATTTCTACCACCTCTACCTCTAAAACTTCCTCTCTAATTTCTTCCACCTATGCCTCTTTGATTGAAATTTTGATTATAATTACTAGTGCTTTGATTATTATGCCAACATTCATGAGCTAGATGATTGGTCTTACCACATATCCAACAAGCTTTGATATTATCCTTGTTGTTTTTGCCTCTTCTTCTACTTTTGCCACTTTGTCTACCTCTCAGGAAGTTTGCTTGAGTTGGAGTGCCTTCATCTTCAACTGATTGTTGCTTTCCTTTGCTAGCCTTCTTCTTATCCTTAGAATACATTGCTTGACCTGCACTCTTATCAATATCCCCTTTGATATCATGCTCAAAGGTTAACATATGGCCTAGTAGTTGATTCAAATCAGGAGTAAAATGATCCAATGAAAGTTCTATTGACAATATGAAAGGCTTCCACTTCTCATCTCCTCTTAAACATGTAAGAATTTGTCTTACCAATTTATCTTCTTCAATGTCTTCATCAACTGCACCTAAAGACTCAGCAATGTCTTTCATCTTTGTCACATAATCAAATATTGGTTATGAGGCCTTCTTCTTGAATGTGGTAAATTTTGCCCATAGTGATGCCTTCCTTGACTTGTTTGTATTCTGGAAATGCTCCTCCAAAGCATTCCATATATCATTTGCACTTTCAAGTTCTTTAATGTGAGAAAGCAAGTAATCATTCACTGCCATATTAATAATGCTCCTTCCTTGAACATCCTTCTTCATCCAAACCTTCAAATCTGCAAGCTCCTCCCTAGTCGGAATACGAGGATCTTTGAATTCTGGCTTTTCTTCTTCTCTTATGACGTATCCCATCAAATCTTCGCTCATAAGATGAGCTTCAGGGGCCAAAAGACAGATGCTAATCCTCAAAGAAGAGAACCAAGCTTCAAGGTAGGAGACTAACCATACCTGAAAGTCCTTGTTAGATCTAAAACCATCACATAAGATCTTGCTCAAAGCTAATCTAAGAAAAAATATTCTATTCCCCCAAGAATAGAACCAAGCTTGAAGGTAGGATATCAATCCTATCTAGGAATCCTTATTAGATCTAAAATCTTCAAATAAGACCTTGTTCAAAGCTATTTTTAGTATTATGAACCATCCACAATGCTTAAGAAGATAGGCACCATATCTCATCACCTCCAGATTTAAGAAAATAGTCATGTGCATCAAACATTTCATGTGCTCTCTAGATGTCAAAAAGTTTGATGGGATCTCCCTATTCTTCTCCCGAGGGACTCTCTATCTTTATATAACTCAAAGAAAAACCAACGGAAAAGTTCCTCCATTTCCACATGTTATGTAAGAGATAGCAAAAAAGATATGCGAGAGCAAGCAAAAGCTCATTTTAAACTGAATTCATGTTCTTTTACAAAAGATTGGAGGAAGAGGTCTATATATGTATCTAATAGGTGTTATTTTGGAAGAGTTAAGAAACTTGTCTAGCTTCATGTGGTCAAACACCGTCTTAGTGCTTGAAATAAAAAACAGTGAAAGGTGAAGAACAAGGTACAATGGAGACTACTCGCGGATGACACTGTCGAAGCTAGCAAGGCGAGACAGACGGCTTCCGGGGCGAGGTGGCAGAATATGGCGGCGGATAAGAGGTCGTTCAGGTGGTGCTGGCGGCGGCGCCGAGCTGGATTGGCCTAGCATAGAGTTCATGGAAGGCGTTCGATACCCCTCCGATCCTGCCTCTGCAGTCTCTCCCCTCATGGTTGCCCTCTGTCTCATGTGTGAGCTCTGCGCCGATAGGGCGTACGCTCTCCCGCATCTTTCATAAGCGCTGGCGTTCCCCATACTCCGTTGAATCCGCGCCATCTCTGCATCGAGCGCCGCCGAGAGCTTGTCCCCAGTGCGCATGGCCACGGAGCACTGCACCTTCTGGCGCGCGCCCTCCAGCAAGCGTTGCGCAGCTGGCAGCTCGCCTCGGTCCGCCAACGCCCGGGACTCTACGATGGCATGCGCAGCACACAGCCGGTTGCGATGTCGATCTACCTCCACGCAGGGGCTGCGAGGGACGCCGGAGCTTTGAGTAGGTCGCTGCAGCATTACGGGAATGGTAGCAGTTCGGCACGAGGTCCCTGACAGAGGATCAAAGTAGCGTGCATGCACGGTCATCACCATCACCTCAGCCGCAGGTCCAGGAAGAGATGGTAGCTTGATGTTCACCAGAAGGTCGCGTTCCTCGTGTGCATAGAGATCACCGAGATAAACACGGCCATGTCCTCCTGCAGAAACCATCTCACAGCTATAGCTGCCGGTCTCCATGTTAAGCAGACTGGCGCTAGCTTGGTTCACGATCTCCACCTCCACCTCAACGCGCAGTGCTACAACGCTCAGCAAGCCGCCGAGGCATTGTGCGAAGGCGTCTTGCATGAGGCCCTCGCCTTGGAGAAACGAGAAAGTTCCGCCGGATTCCTCAGAAATGGAGTGCATCGCACCAGCGTCGTGATCGATGCCTAACCCAAACGTGTGGACAGGAATTTGGTAGTGCGGCTGACGGGAGGGGTCGCGCGGTGGGGGAAGCGGGGGAGACAGCCTCGACGCCGGCGGCTGCCGCATTGTGAAAGAGTCTTGACCGTCGGAGAGAAGCATGATTGTGGCTACAGGATTGTTCTGGCGACGCTGCTGCAGGACTGCTGACCCCTTGCGCAGGCCATCGGCGATGCTAGTACCCCCCGTGCAAGACAAGGAATCCAACGCCTCCATTGCCGCCCGACGACCCTCTTCCGTCATCCTCCTCAGCGCTAGTACACGCCTCGCGCTCGACGCGAACGCTACGATGCTCAGCCTGTCCGCCGGCCCCAGGCTTCTGACAACCAGCCTCATGGCACGCTTCATCAATGTCAGCTTTGTACCTGCCATGCTGCCACTGATGTCGAGCACAGCGACCAAGTCCACCGCCGCTCGTCGGCGTTGTGCGCAGCCGTTGCTTACTGTCGCCGGGCTTCCCAGCATGTTGGCCAGCTGCTGCTCCTCATCTCTCGCCGCGGCGCCTTTCACATGAACTAAGACAGTAAGGCTTCCACGCTCCTCAGTGGATGGTATTTCGGTCTCCTCAGGCAGAGCTGTTATCTGCATTGCCTGTCCAGCTTGTATTCGTGTCGGTGACGCCGCCTGTAAGGGCACCGCTCGTTGTTCGCAGCAATCCGCCACATCCAAGGGCTCGTCATCGTCAAACATTGCAGGTTCGACTTCCATCGCCTGCTTCTCGCGCATAGACTCAGACCGAAAATTCGCAATGGACTCGTCCAGCATGCGCAAGACCGGCTCGAGGCGGCACTGTTCCTCGGCTGCGGCCTGCTCCATGTCGGCATCGGAATGTGGCAGCGGAGGAAGAGGAGCTGGGGAGGGAGGGCGGAGACGCGGGCTGAGGGACGCGCTACGGCTTTGGATTTGGCGTAAGGATACTGCACTGCCACTGTTTTTCTTACCTGTTTGTTTGAACGGAGGAGCTTGCCAAGGTACCTCCTTCCAAGTGGCGCGGCAGACGGGGCACCCGAGGCTGCCGTATCTGACGTTGGAGGCAATGCAGGCGAAGTGGAAGGAATGTGAGCATTCAGCAGTAAAAAGAGCTTGGCCATGTCCTGTCTTCATCGATTCTAAGCAAATGGCGCATGTGCTGATCTGTTCATCACCGTCATCATCATCATCTCCATTATTCAGTAGCGAGATAAAGCACATTTTGCAGAACCAAGTGAAAGTGAGATCAAGCAAGCTTGCCGAATCAATCGTGCGAGAAACAGACATCGATGACATTCATCACACAAAATGCGTTGGCAAATGCGCACCATACCCTGACAGATGAGCCGTACGCAGAGCTCCGGAGCTTCGACGAGTACCGTGGGGAGATCAGGGCACTAGCCGAGGATGTATACAAGGGAACGGAGCTGAGCTCACCATCTCCAGTCATGGATTGCTTGAGCGACTCGTCTGACGTCGGAGACACGCAAACATGGAGACCGAGGGCATTGCGGGCCTTTCTCCATCTTGACATCACCATCTTGGTAGGCACAATTTCCACAGGATGCGCGCGGGAGGCCTCAATCACTAGGGCTTAACGCTTCATGTCTGCACTTCTTAAGACCTCAGACGCAGAATTCTTCATGAAAGGTCTGCCTGAAGATCAAGCTTCATGACAGTCGATGTTGTTACCGAGTGCAACAAACGTCAGAGCGACGGAGTGAATCGGTATTAGCTATCCTTCGCTCACACATCCCCTCTCTCTCTCTCAGTATCTACTATCTTGTCTCGACTCCCACAGACACAACTTGCGTTGGCATCTTCGCTCTTTATCGCCATATCTGTACAATATAACTTGATTCTCTAATCATTTCTGATTCATGTAGGTCAAATCTCTCCCTGTCTCATGCTCTCTTTACCTTCATGGCAGTGGAGAATCATGCATGAACTTTCCGTGTGTTTCTGCACAGACTGCGCTGGCTAGATGTGACGACCTTGATGAGGAGAGAGAATCAAGAAATCACAAGCTTCCTTTTACAAGTTAACAGAACCATAATGAAAACCTCCCTTTTACAAGTTTCCTTTCTTGTTGGAGACCTAAAGAGTATGATCTGTCCAAACTGGATAGTATTTGTAGAAACTTCCTTTGGACGAGCGACCACAATAGGAGGGGGGTGCCTAAAATCAAATGGTCCATCTGCACCAGCCATAGAGATAGTGGGGGTCTTGGTATCTTGGACATTGGGTGCATGGCTAACAAGCTGTCGGCCAAATGGATGATTAAGGCTTGGTGCAACGGAGAGGCCTCGTGGGCCAAGCTGATCTTCAGAAACAAGAATGAGTTGGCGCTCATGGGTTTCCCAAATTGGAAGAATCTTGACATCTTGACCTTGCTGTTTTCCCCGATCCCCGTCTTCCCGAAAGGCTCTAATCTGGTGTGCTCCCTTTGGAAGAGTTGGAATAAAGTCAAAAGCTTCACAAGAATAAGTGAAGACTGGAAGTGGGCTGCCGGTATCAGACAAAACGACTCTATCTGGTTTCCGATCCATGGCATCCGGAGTGTGGAGTCTTGGAACATTCAAAATGCCAAGAAGCTATGGAACAAAGGCTTCAAAAAATGGAAACATCTCTGGAAACAAGACACCAACCGCTGGATCAACTTTGAGGATATTGACCCTAGCATCAACATTTCGCATGAAGAATGGAACACTTTGCAAAGCAGATGTCTCGCCTGGGACCGACACAAAGTTCGCCTTCTCATGGGACACGACATGTCGAGCTCGCTTGGTCTTAAATGGCACAATGGGAATAGCCTATCAAAAATCCCGAACATCAAAGAATCGATCGACTATCAGGGTAACCTCAACAAAAAGTGGTGCCTGGCATGGACGCGGCTTCGATGGGACATGAAGTTCATGGCTATCTGGCACCCCCTCATAGAAATCAAAAAGTCTGTCCTCTTATGGAAAATTCTTCATCATAAAATCTGGACCAACCTTAAGGCTAGCAAAATTTGTGGGGTCCCTCCCTGGTGGAAACGTTGCCACCGGTCTATCGAAGATGTTTCACACATCTTCTTTTCCTGCCCCAACTCCAACAGACTCTGGCAGGTGGCTGGAAAGAGAATTAGACTTCAAAAACGTCTCAGTTGGCAGCAGGCCCTGCTGGGAGAAGCGATCGGCTGCTCCGCGACTCTCTGGAACGCCATCAGAGGGGAGGTCCTATGGAAAATCTGGCGGGAAAGATGTGCTTTCAACTTCGGTGACTCCCCCAAGGAGTGGTCAATTGAGAAATCGTTGTTCCTCCTTGGCAAAAGGATTGTCAACTGTAAAAAATCCCCCCCCTTTAGGCATCATCAAGTACTCCTTTTGATCGATAACAAGCTTAAACCCAAGTGGGCCCCACATGAGGGTGATGAGAGGGTAATTAACCTTCTTTGTAATGTCATCTAAGCTCTGTAAAAGCTTCCCCTGCTTTGTGGGATTTGGGGGGTCCCGTGGGCACTAGTCCCCTTTTCTTGTACTTTTCTTTATTTAATTCAAGTCCGGGAGAGTAGGCTATTGCCGAACTTCCTTTATATTAACAGAACCATCTCTAAGGCGCGATGCCACCTCCTCGAAAACAAGTTGAAACCCAAATGGGTCCCACATGAGGGTGATGATAATGTTATCCGCCTCATTTGTAATGCTCTGTAGCTTGCCATACTTCTCCCCTGCATTGCGGGATTTGGAGGGTCCCATGGGCACTAGTCCCATTCACTTGTAACTTTTTCTCTTTATTATAATTAAACTCCGGGAGATTAGGCTAAGGCCGAACTTCCTTTATTTAAAAAAAGAAAAAACAGAACCATCTCTAAGGCGCGATGCCACCATCTCTCTCAGATTCGCTCGCCGCGTCACTCCCAAACTATTGTAAACGTGGAGCTGCATCTCTCTCTATGGTGCGCAGTGTGCGCACACTCCCAGGCTTTCCTTTTTGTAAATAAAAATTTACGAATAAGCCATATCAACAGCCCACAACAGCCACTCCGAGTCCCGATTCATAGCCGGCGCACATTCTGAACTCTGCCATGATAATCTATCGCGCCCTTCTATGCTCCTGTTTCTCGCTTTTCCATATCTAAACTCACGAGCCAGATAGAACTTCAAGTTCCGAATCCCGATCCTCTTACACTCCCGAGTTCCACTGGAAACACACAAAAGCTCCGACTCGTGAGTCGGCACTCCACATGCTTTGTGTCTGTTTCTGCGTCCCTCATCTGTCTCAGCGTTCTATCCACGTTCTCGGAACTTGCATAAACTGGCGTGTGTACGCGCGAGACAAGGCTTTTTTTACACACACAGACCCTCTCTCCTCTCTCGCTGCAAATTTGGAGGGGAGAAGTCGCTGTCTGTGCTAGGCAGTGACAGAAGCCATGGCCACCTCAATGCCCTCATCTCTCTCTCCAGCCAGTAATTGAAATTTTAAATTAAAGCAAAGCGGTGCAGGTCGCCATCGCCCAACTCTTTATCACGTACACAGGAAGAAAAGAAAGTCTGACTGAACATTAACAGACTCGCGTCTTCCTTGCGAATTACAATCACGCTCTCGATGTCTGTCCCCCAATATAAACATATTTATGAGAGAACATGGCACTTGCAAGTTGCTCTTCTGCACAAAAGATTTTCTGCACTTCCCTTTCCGATGCTGCCCTCGCCATCGACTCCATCTTTGTCAACTCCCAAACGTCACTCCTTTCTCCAAAGCTCCATCACTGGAGAATGGTACCAAAAAATGTACTGAACACATTATGCAATGATGGAGAGTGGCCACTCCGGCTCGAATATTTTTCCCAATATGGTCATCCTCGTCTTGAAGTCCTGCACAGTTTGATTTTTTTCATGGGCACCATTTCTTCACCATTGCTTGTGGGTGAAAGTTTAAGGTAGCATTGTAGCAGACAAATGCTAAAGTAAATGTAGACAATGGATAGTACTAGCAGAAAGTACTACATGAGCATCTTGGTGAATGTCATCCATCAGAAAACAAAGATGAGGACCCATTCACACTGAGCCACTGAAATCATGTTTCCATTGAAAATAGATAATCGCTTTTCATATTATCCAAGTAGCATCTTATCCAGCCCATCCATGTATGATGTCAGAATGATTGGTCTATGCCCTACCATATGAACTCTCCGAACAGTGTGATCATTTCTAAGGAGGACTACCAATCTTAGCTTCACAAAACGTTAAAGAATGGATTTCTCTACGATCCTTCTGTTTGCTTGTACAGTTCAGTAAAGCCTTTTCTTAGTACGAAACAAAAATAAGAAAGACTTTTTTTCATCATTTTTGGATGGATATGTGCATCACGACCCAATTCTAGGAGATTCTTATGTCCTAACTCTCATCCATGTCTTTTTCTTTGAGACTCCAAAATTGTGGCTTTTTTGCTACACGACATCCATAGATAAAGCTAGAGAGAATGGTTTGTTTGTCTCTAGCCTCTCATGATTAGCAGTCTTTGTAAATTGTTTCACATAAAATTGGGCCTCAAATCCACTATTATACAACGGAATGCCATCATTTCTGTACTAATCCATTAGTAGATTAACGTTTTCCTGTTTTCAATTGATCATTCACGTACAATCCTAGGTGGAAGTAACAATAGAAGACTACATAAATATTGTGCGTTTGTGTCAACAACAATATCAAGAAATCATGCACATAATTCATGAGAAAAAACAATGAACTACAATCTTAACAACTAATGCATAGAACACATCATATAAACATTGTGATTTTGTGTGTGCACGTACGTTTGTGCATGTGTGCATCTACGTAATTATGTTAGGAAAATAGATGTCCTGTTTGCAACAAGTCGTGCTTTATACTTTGGAAAAGCACTATCTGATGTGAATTCTAGCTTATATACCCATTTACATGGTAAAGCTTTTTTGCCCTTTGGAAAAGGTACTAAATCCTATGTACCATTCTTGTGAATAGAATCAAACTCACTCTTCATGGCATGCTCCCACTTTAGATGATCCTCTGTCTGCATAGCCTCTTTGTAGCAAGAAGGCTCACCATCATATGTTAGCATAACAAAATGTAAACATGGAACATATATGTCAAGAGGATATCAAACACATGCAAAGCATTTCAATGGTTGCTGAACAGGAACATTTGCAAACTAATCTGATTGGACATTCTCTTGAACATTCCTATGTGTAGCATTATTATGCATGCTAACTGGAGGATTAGTATAATCAAACATTGCTCTTCTCACTTCAACCTCCTTAATGGGTTGTTTATGCATGTTACACTCATTGAAAATGACATCACTACTTTTGATCTGTGATCGTGTTTCAAAATCCCATAAGCGATATCCAAATTTGTCATCTCAACCATATTCAAGAAAAATGCATTTCTTTGACTTATGGTCCAACTTTTGTCCAAGATTTCTTGGTATATGAACATACACTTCACACCCAAAAACTCAAAGATGATCATAATATGGTAGCTTCCCAATCCATAATTCTTGTTCCACTTTCAGACCTTTGGCAGTACTAGGTGAAAGGTTAATCACATGTATTGTAGCCAATACTAATTCTACCCAAAAACCTTGTGAAAGATTTGCATGATGGAGAATAGAAATTAATATATCCTAAATAGTTCTATTAATCCGTTCAGCTACTACATTATGTAATGGGGTATATAGAGCAGTAAGTATGGAATACCTCATGCTTTGATTTGATAGGATATACCCAACTTTTCTAGTAGCATCATCTATGAAAGTGACAAAGTAAAGAAAACCACCTAACGACCTTGTGGGCATAGGACCACACACATCTGTATGAATGAGATCCAAAGGATGAATAGAAGAGTCAATGTGCATCTTGTGCACATTCCTAGTTTGCTTTTCATATTGACAATGCTCACAAATTGAAATATCAAAGAGAGATAACACATGTAAGAAGCCAAAACAAGAAATATTTTCCATTCCACTATGAGATATGTGGCCCAAAAAACCATGCCAAATACAAGCCATAGGTTGTTCAGTAGCAACTAACAAGTGTTCTTTCTATGACAAAAATAAAGGATAAAGTGGACCAACTTTGCTTCCTTTTGCAATAACCATATTGCCCTTTAATATGCAAAAGGACTAAGCATAGAAAATCACCTTGTAACCATCAAGTTGACCAATTGACATCAAACTACATGGCACATGAACTACATGGCATACATTATGCATAATAAATTTTGAACCATCAATGAATTGTACAACCACATCTCCAATCTCGAAAACATCACACTGGTAAGAGTCACCATATCTTAGACTTTGCTACATAAGTAGAGAACCATTCTGCAAGAGAGCAAGGATTACGACCACCACATGCTAGAGAGATGACTCTCCTCCCAACCAAATGCCTCTATATATAGTTCTCTCTAGGGGTCTGCCTGCTTGGGTAGGTGGATACTAACCATCCATGTGTTAGCCATGTAACTGCATGTGCGCCAAGTGTCCTAGTTAACCAAAGTTAATTGTGGATGCTTCAAGAAGGTTCTAGAGCTCTTTGGGCAAAACACTCTCCCCATGTATCCCATGGGGGTTGAACCTCCTCCTTCACATCCTTGAGTCTTAACCACTAGGCTAAGTGGATCACTTGGTTACAAGACTAAATGACCTTCTAGTAAGTCTAGACTCGAGATCTTTTGTCATACATATTGATGACCAAACGGTGTTCGATTTCATATCTGTTTGAACTGGCTAGATCCTTAGATCGTAGACTTACTTTATTACATTCTTCCCCCCTTGGAAAATATTTTCATCCTAAAAAAAGACCCTCGAGCCTCATGTTCTAAAACTGGAAGAACATGGTTATGTTCTAGAACTGGAAGAACATGTCTCATCTTTGTGGTGGCATCCCTGTCCAAATGATTCAAAAACACTGTCTCGCTTTGCACTTTGATAAACTAGTCAAAGTACAAAGTAGTGAATGAATAATCAGGGTGGATCTAAAAACATTACTGGCCAATTCATAGTTTCTCGATGTGTAATCTAGGCACAAACATGTGAACTGAGTGAATTGAAATTACTAGTCCATTTCTGGGCATGACTGGTTCATGGACTTAGTATCGAAGATGGGATTCTTATCCCTCGCACGATTTTGAGAACTCTTGATTCACTTAAATTTGTTTTGGAGAACTTGAAGTTTGGTTGTCCCAAACATCTAACTTGGATTTTTATACAATGGTTTACTCCTATCCAACAGTTACTTGATGTTTTTAACCCAACTAGAGGACTACTTTGTCCTAATGAGTTTAAAAATCCTATGTAAACTGTAGGAGAAAGTTTACCATTTTCATTGAGTCAACCGTACTATAACTTGACCGATTCCAATTCAAAATGAAAAATTATCCAACTTAGGACACTTTTCTCAAAGACTTGAGCTAAAAGTTCTTGAGAATTATCAATCTGCTGAGCAATTCCTAACTTCTCTCTTCTAGAGTATACTCGACTCTAGGAAATTATTTATGCTATAACTTGAAGCAAACTTAAATAAATAAGTCCACTTAGACTTATTATCTTTTGAAGATTGAAAAGGTTCTTGCACATAACATCTATCTAGGATGTTCAATTTAATTATCTAGTTCTAACCGGCTAACCCTAGTCTTTTGCAAAAGGAATCAGATACCATATCTGAGCCGATTTCAAAAGATTTGGAAAGCAGAAAGAAATAACTGAAACTCTATACAACCAATTCAAACTTCGAAGATATGTAAACTTGCTATGAGTCAAAATCTAGATGACTCAAGACTTTAACTTCTCAAAGAAGTGTTTCAACAGGGTACTGAAGCATTTTTTCTATCTTTAAGAGAAATAAGTTGGATTCTCAAAAAGATTCAAAGATAATCAAAACATCGTCCAACCACAAGATACTAGTGTGATAACCAACATCACTGTGTCGACCCACTAAGGTTCTGTTGATGAGTTTTGTATTCAAATAATGCTTCACTTGAGACTAAGTTCAAGTCATATTCAGTCATTCTGACTCCTTACTGGGAATGCAATTCTTGTGCATTTCTTTGAGTCAAAAGAGTGAATTTTACCAAGTTACACTAGGAACTTAGTGCTTGACTTAGTCAATCAAATTCTTAGATGAAAAAATCAACTCAAAATCAAAGTCCAACTTTTTCATAAATTTATGAAATATTTCCGAATTAACAACACTTTATCTTGAAGTATTTCAAGAAGATCTTGGAAGTTACTTTCTTCATATCTTCTGTTTGACCTTGAAGCTATCATGAATTATCTTGAGATACTACTTTCATCCTTCTTGAATTAAACTCCTTTGAATTCTTAATTCCCTTGAGGATCAAACCTAACTTCAAAATCCAAACTAGGACTAAAAGATAATTATCATCCCACCATCCCATGTCCCATACCATCTTTCCTACATCAATCTGAGTATAAAATCTGGTGTCCTATACCACCCTATTTTATATTGAGATTATTGTGTGTGTGATACTTATCCTAGAGTCAAAACATCTCTTGATAGAGTACCTTCTTGCTTCAATTCTTTAAAAGAATTTTAAAGTTTAAAGCATTACCTCTAACTAGATTTTCTAGGTTTTGATCCCTTCACATGATCGTTTCACGATCTTGTGCTTTCTTTTGGGAACTTAAAACCTTTTGATGGAATATCCATTCTTCTCTACTAGGGTTTTCAAATGAAAACCAATCAAAATTCCAAGTACTTGAATTTTCACAAATTCAAGTTCAATTGGTTTATCCTTGACCAATTTGTAGTTACAAGTGCTTTTGACTTCTTGTCTTTAGATTCCTTTCTTTACTGATGCTTTAGGTACCTACCCCTAGGACTTTATATAGGAATCTATCTACTGCTTAAGTCTTAAGCATCTGCTCATGCTTTTTGGATTTGTACCAAAATCCTTTTAAGGATAGGCAAACATTTATGTTTTACCTTCCATAGACTTAAGTACCGTCTTCACGGTTGTAGACTACATTCTTGGAATTCCTTCACTCTGTTCAGACTTGGACTAGCTTAATTTTCCATTGGATAAATGGAACATGAGTGAATAATTCCCAAAAGAAAATTTATTGCCAATACTTGGGCAATCTACGGAGTAGTTCCAATCGCACATTCTTGGACAATCATGGCCAAGCTTGATCAAGTCTAGTTGATCTTGCGACTAAAATAAAGACTTAGTATTTATAATTAAGATCTCTCGAACTATCAAAAGCTTCTTTGCTTACCCGGGGGATTTTAGAGATCTTTCCCTCAACTTAAGTCCAAGCATACACTGATACCTCTCAGATTCCAAAGCTAAGAATCTTTGATACACCTTTAGGTTATATCAATATTTGGACTTAAGTACCAATACTGGTAGTATGGACATTGTTGGGAACTACTTGTTATTAAACTAAGATTCTAGTCTCACATCTAGGGAGATTTTGTCTTTCAAGAACTTTAGATTCCTACCAAGGGATCAAGTAATACTAAGCCAATGATTCATCTTGGAATCTTTTGCTTTCCAGTCCAATGATTCATATTGGAATCCTTAGCTTTACTGGAATAATCTCTCGAAAAGAAATCTTGGCTATTGAACAAGAAGAAGACTTAAGGCTTTATTGCTTGTCCAAAAGATATTCCTTTTTAACCAAGGAAATAGTTAACGAGACTATTTTCTTTGTTGGCTTATCTTTAGGAAGTAGCTTAATTCCTAAAGATTACTTTGATGTATCTTTTAGGAAAATATACTGATTCCTAAATATTACCTGGGTTTCTTCTTTAAGCTCTAATTAGATTAAACAAAACTAAGAAAAGCTCTATTTTCTTGCCATTCCAATGAGCAAGAAAATTGAACACTTACTTTTGAACGGCTTGCTTTTCCTAATCAAGACTCCTAATCTGTGATATCTACGTATCACATTTGGGAAAACAAACTAGCTACTTGAGTTGCATGGCAGCCAAGAGCCTTACAACTACCTAGTTTGCTATTTTCCCTAGCTTATCTAAGTCGAGTTAGAAAAAAGAGGTAACAAAAGTCTAAGTATTCAACTACTTAACCAACAATCATGCATATGTAAATGCCTATTCTTGCATGCAAATGCATGCGAGTGCATGTACATGTTGGTATTCTCCTTTCATGCACTAAATGACAATCAAACAATTCTTGGACTTGAAATTGCATATTCCCAATCATCCATGCACAAAAATTCTACTTGCTAGCTTTTCTTTAAAAAGATAAAAGCATTTATGTGCATCAACTTGAGCATTAACTATCTTTTTCAGCAAGAAGAAAACGTGTTTTGTGCATGAAAACATTCTTTTGAAAGGAGAAATGCACCAAAATTCTTTTACTCCCATGTGGTGACATATAGATGCATGCTTGTGGTTAATGAGTGTTTCAATACATTTATGCTCTTTCATTTAGCTTTCAATGATTCACATCAAGATTATCAAAATGAAGTTTAGTTCTATATTTCAATGATAATAACATGCATCCTACATGAAAGCATAGAGCAAAACAAATATTGAAACTAATCATTAACTTTGGAAAATACTTATCTCTTAATTAAGCTACATCCTTCCATTGATCCTCAAGAAGAAGCATTTTCATTTGTGGTTGGAGATCAAGATCCCAACCCTTTGATCTATCTCCCTTGCTTCTTCATGTCCTCATCTTTCAAGAAAGGAAGTCTTCCTTGGACTAGCTTGTCTTAGCCCATCTTTTGCCTTTGGATTGTGTGAAGATGATGCTTCACTTGAGATGGTTTGAAATAAAGCAAAGAGCTCAATCATCAAAGCTCTATAGAGGCTAAATAGATGAAGAATAATCACCTTAGTGAGATCTGCTTGATAGAATAGAATAATTAATGCTTTATTAGGATTTCATCATCGATCTTGTGTTAGCATAGTGGTTGAAGACGTAGAGCCAAGCCCAAGAGGTCCGGGGTTTAATCCTCATATCATGCACGATCTGCAGCCTCATATCGATCGAAATGATTAGAGCTCCTCTCGAAGGTCCCTTTTGGAGTTGTGATTTCCTGCCTCTAAGACGCCATATGCTCTAGTGCTCGGTGGTGTGGTCTAGCTCATCTGCTTCAGAGCGGTAGAAATTGTTTTCAATTCGAATACAGAGAACAACACCCATACTTTGTGTTATGCAATTTTTGTAGAAAAGCCGAGCGTCGCTTTGGTCTAGGGGAAAACAATGAGGAAAGCATCCTCAACATCATAGTTCAACCCCCCATATCGAACATCAATGGTTAGTTTTGTTGCCCAGCAGAAAAACTGTATAATAGAAGAAAATGAGCAGTCATGCACAAATATATGAAGTCGCGTCTCCGATACCTCAACTGCAGCAAAACTGGATGTGACGGTCTCAATTCCTTTGAAGAGTACTTAATTTTGCTATGCTCAGGTCCACCGACGAGATTGCCCGACGAGATTGCTCTCATGGATATTAAGAAGTGCTCTCAATCTTGATATGGGGGTGCGAGTCCTGGAGGCGCTCAAAGACACATCTTTTGCCTTTTGCAGAGAGATCAGAATTATTATGAGAAGAAGCCTGAGAAAAAGCCTGCCTCGGGTGTTGTTTTCTCGGATGATTAGATCAACCATCTATTGCCACCATAGTTCAATATGCGATTGCACCTTTGACATGGAATACTGTATTTTTAGTGCCGCTCTAGAGGAAGGACAAATGAACGGTGTAGTAGGCTTCTTCGCTGAAGGAATATGGTCGCAAGCACATGGTCCCAAGTGCTCCTTGATGGGATGGATAAAGGAATATGGAGAACTATAAACTTTAACTTTCTGCTATGCCAGAGAGCAAATCAATTACATATGTAATTGAACAACTGCGACGTAGTAAGCGTGGCTATCTCGGCCACTCCCCATAGATAAGGATAATGTTTGATTCCCCTAGATGCCTATGCACTGCTCATTCAAGAGTGCATGCATCTTTTGCTACATGAATAAACTCGGATTGCGTAGCTTTTTCGCGCGATGAAGAGATGAGCATAGATATTCGAAAAAGCTGAGGGAGGAGTTTTGCGAGAATATCATATGCCATAGCTTCTCAAAGGATAACTCCGAAAAGAGTCTAATGATGAAGATGATCTAAGATACAAAGTTTCCATGAAAGCTTGCCTAGCTCTGATACCAATGCAAGAGAGCAAGGATTACAACCACCACATGCTAGAGAGATGACTCTCCTCCCAACCAAATGCCTCTATATATAGCTCTCTCTAGGGGACTGCCTGCAGGTGGATACTAACTCTCCATGTGTCAGCCATGTAACTGCATGTGTGCCAAGTGTCCCAGTTAACTAGAGTTGACTCAAGTGGATGCTTCTAGAAGGTTCTAGAGCTCTTTGGGCAAAACACTCTCCCCATGTATCACATCGGGGTGGAACCCAAGACCTCCTCCTTCACATCCTTGAGTCTTAACCACTAGGCTAAGTGGATCACTTGGTTACAAGAGTAAATGACCTTCTAGTAAGTCTAGACTCGAGATCTATGGTCATACACATTGGTGACCAAACGGTGTCTGATTTCAGATCTGTATGAATTGGCCACATCCTTAGACCATAGACTTACTTTATTAGACATTCTCTATGTGATGTCACATGGAAAGAAGCATCGAAATCTAGCAACCATGTGTGGGAAAGAGAATCAGCCATAAGAGCCTCAGTAGCATAGTATTTTCAAGTGTCAACACATCAACATCAACAGAAATAGCATTAATTTCTTCTATCTTTGTAATTGAAGAAGATGGTGCAGGTAATTGTTTAAGATGTCCATCAACATTCTATCCTTTACCTTCAACATTCTTTAATGCATAGAAATCTTTCTTCATGTGTCCTTTCTTGTGACAATAATGGCATTCGATATCCCTCTTCCTAGATTTACTTCTACTCTTATTCCATTGAGCATTCTTTTCCTTGCTCTTCCTCCTACTGCATTGTTGATTCTTTCCTTGATAAGAATCACGAACATTATATGCATCACCACTTTGAATGAACACCAAAGAGTTTCTATGGATCTCCTCACTCAAGAGTGTTCCACATATGTCATCATAGACTAGTTTACCACTAGGTGCACTATTGCTAATAGTTGTGCAAAACAAATCCTATGATGATGGTAAGGTGCATAGCAACAAGACTGCTTTCATTTCATTATCCATCTCCATTTTTTGAGCTTGTAATTGAAAGAATATAGCATCAAAATCATTTCGATGAGCAACAACACTATCAATGTCCTTCATGCGAAGTGTTACCATTAGTGTCGATGTGAAAGGCCAAATGGACATCATGCACTTCTTTGTATACGTTCTTTAATAAAATATATAGTGGCATGGTCAACCACAGATTGTAAGTTCAATCGCATTTATAACATCTAAGAAGTCTATGTTCGTGTTCCCTGTGTATTGTGTTTTTCTACGTATTCTACAGCCATTGTGAAAAGTACCATGTGTGGCACTTGGAGCTCAGTTTTCTACTCTAAGGATATCATTGTGGAGCTCTCAAGAAGATGAGCGCACTGTGTTGCATCACCATCGAAATACTTCATTGGTGTTAGAGAATTTTGATGCAAAAGGTTTGTTCCTTTTGTGCGAGCAAAGCATATCCGAGTCACCGAAGTCACCATTGGTGCCATTGGCTAAAATGTGGTGGTAGAGAGGAGAAATAGATTAATTGTTGAAACAGCTAGGTCAATACTAAATGAGAAAAAATTACCAAATTATTTATGGGTAGAGAGTGTATCTACTGCCACTTATCTTGTTAACAGGTTGCCATCAAAATCACTTGATGCAATGACCCCATATGAAGCATGGCATGGTAGAAGACCTTCACTTGATCATTGCACGATCTTTGGATGTGTTGCTTATGTACATATCCCATCTCAAATTAGAGGTCAGCTAGACCCTAAGGTAGAGAAGTGCATCTTCATAAGTTATGCCTTGAATAAGAAAGGATACATGTTTTATAATCCATCCAAAAAAGGGTTTATGGTCAGTAGAGATGGGTTTGATGAGAATGATTCTTGGTTTGAAAGTGAATGCAGGAAAGTTAAGTTGCCATATGACTTAGAAGAGGAGTTTCCAAGCCTCACCAAGGAGGAGCCAAATCAGATTGGAGACTTCAATTCAGATGATGAAGACATCATCAACCTAGAAGAATTCAAGGCATGGAATTCAAAGGGAAAGGTCAAGATGAAGAAGTTGGAGGACATACCTGAATCATCCAACCAAGCAATCAAAAGATCACAGAGGGAAAGCAAGAAACCAATTAGATATGGGTATGACACTTCTTTAGTTACTAAGCACTCTATTTATCTTGCCAAAGACTTGTCACTTGAAGAACCATCATCATATGAAGAGGCAAAAACCAAGGCAGAATGGAAGGAGCTATGAATGAAGAAATTGAAGCACTCAAGGAGAATGATACTTGGGAGCTAGTGCTAAAAAAGGAGTTTATGAAGGTAATTGGTTCTAGATGGATTTATAAGATCAAGAGAAATTCAGATGGATCAATTAGCAGGTACAAAGCTAGACTTGTGGCTAAGGGTTTTGCACAAACCCAAGGAGTCGATTATGAAGAAACTTTCTCACTTGTGTAGAAAAATGCCAACCATCAGGGTATTGGTAAGTGTGGCTGTATCAAAGAATTGGAATTTGTACCAGTTGAATGTAAAAAATGCACTTCTTAATGGTTGGATTTCAGAGGAGGTTTACATGGCTCAACCTCCTGGCTATGAGGACCCAAACAAGGTAAATCATGTGTGTAAACTGAACAAAGATCTTTATGGATTGAAGCAGGAACCTAGGGCATGGAACAATAGGTTGACTACATACCTTCAAGATAAAGGATTCATCATGAGTAAAGCAGATACTTCTTTGTTTGTTAAGAGAAGTAATTCACACGTTATGTACCTATGTGTGTATGTTGATGATATCATACTTACAGGTAATGATCCTAATGACATCAAGCAGATCAAGAATCAAATGATGCAAGAGTTTAAAATCAGTGAACTAGGGTCACTAAAGTATTTTATTGGACTAGAATTAGTCTATACAAATTCTAGAATTTATATCAGTCAAAGAAAGTATGTGAAGGATATGGTGAATAAGTTTCACTTGGAGGATGCCAAGATAGCAAGCACTCCTATGGAGGTAAACCAAAAATTAAGTGCTCATGAAGGTGATGTACTTGAGAATGTTGTACGATACCAAAGCATAGTGGGAAGCCTAAACTATGCTACATTGACAGGGATTGATATTGCTTATGGAGTAAGTGTCTTAAGACAATTTAGGCACAAACCTAGAACACCTCACTTGGAAGCTGTCAAGAGGATTTTGAAGTAACTTAAAGGCACTCAAAATCAAGGCTTATACTTTCCTTATACTTCAGATTTGGACATCAAGATATACTGAGATGCAGATTGGGTAGGTTGCAAAGATGATAGGAGGAGCACGTCATGTTATCTTTCCTTTGCATGTGATAAGCCCATTTCGTGTTCTTCCAAGAAGCAACCTACAATTGCTTTATCTTCAACAGAGGATGAATATAGAGGACTAGCCAATGCTACTCAAGAAGTAATATGGATTAGATTGCTATATGCAGACCTCGAATTACATGCTAACTCTATAATGATTTTTGAAGATAATACAAGTTCTTCACATCTTGCAGCAAATCCTATCCATTATGCTAGGACCAAGCATATAGAGGTCCACTATCATTATGTGCGAGAGAAGCTATTGAGCAAGGAAATTAAGTTGGCATATGTATCAACTAATATGCAATGTGCAAACTTATTGACCACAACACTTGATGGTAATAAACTTTGCAGGTTTAAAGCTATGATTGGATTGCATGACATTCAAGAGGATTGATGAAGAAGTCCAAGCCAAGATGTTTGGCTTGAGGGGGAGCTGTTGGTGCAAGTGCCAAGCCTATACACCTGACTAGGCATGAGAAGACCTTATGTGCAAATGATTGAAGAGCCATGATAACTATTGCCTATGTATTTTTATCTTTAACCATTTGTAAATATTAATTGACTTGGAAGATTCTTGTAAATCCACTAAACTCGTGGATTTAGATGGAATGAAAAGCTACGACTTCATTTGGAGAGAATATCTTTTCTTAGAGAGAGCCAAATTTGAATTCAAATTGAAATTTGAAGAAAAGCATTATAAAAGAACACTTCAAAACTCACGGCTAGATGCCCCCATTATTGTGCTCAGAGTTTATTATTTGGTGTAATAGAGAGGCTCATAATATAGCCTACATTTCTCACTAATTGGGCATTGATTGTCATTCCAATGATCATGTACAACATTGTCATATAATACAATGGATCATTGCTTATATCCGTTGATCTCTTTGTCATTGTCACATAGAGTAGTGTTCTTATCTTCATCAGATCACAGCCATTACTCCACCATTTTACATAATCTATGGCTTGGAATCAGCTCTAAGTCTACTATGTGCCGATAAATTTTGAAGACTTTCCATTTAGTGGGTTGGGAGAAAAGCGCCTCGAAGTGGTCACTGGTCATTCTCTGTAGAGGTCCTTAAAAATTAGGGGTAACACTACACTTGATAAATTGATTGCTCTGTGTATGGTTAATCATTCTAAGTGATTCTAATTGGAATCATTAGCTCTTCAAGCTTACTTGATATCTCCAAAAGGAATTTTTCTAATTCCTATTGTGCTGGGAGCACTGAGCTTAACAAGCAGCAGAAGGTTTTTGATGATTTGTTAAGGTAAAGTTAAGGTAAAGTTAAGGTAAAGTTAAGGTATCAGAGCAAAGTTAAGGTAAAATGGGAGATGGTTTTCCTTCATTCATTG
This sequence comes from Ceratopteris richardii, assembly GCA_020310875.1. Lineage (NCBI taxonomy): Eukaryota > Viridiplantae > Streptophyta > Polypodiopsida > Polypodiales > Pteridaceae > Ceratopteris > Ceratopteris richardii. The sequence continues at coordinate 29,117,589 of CM035429.1, forward strand.
ATAAATTGGATAGGAACAATTACTAAGCATGGTCTCTAAGGATGAAGACATACTTGCAAGGAAGGAGTCTCTATGGATACATCTCAGGAGATGAGGAGATGCCCATTTTCAGAAGCAAAGGACAACCTTCAAGAGAGGAGCATGAAAGAATCAATTCATGGTGTGTCAAAGATGCATTAGCAAGGTCATATTTACTTAACTCTATCTTTGACTTTCTTCTTCCACACATTAGGAACTGTAAGACATCCCAAGAGACTTGGGAGACATTTGCATCATATTTTTCTTCCAACACAAGGGCTAGGAAGAACCAATTGTGGATTGAGCTTACCACTCAAAGAAAGCAACCCAAGCAAGGCATCTGAAAACCTCTTAACCCAAGGACATGCATGTCCATGGACATGCAGATTCCAGATCTTACCACACTCATGGGGAAACTCTTACCCATGAAGCCAAGCTCAATAAAAATGGAGATTCATCAAGAGGTAAGAACTCTTCTCCTCTATATACAGATAAAGGAAAGTCTAAAAAGAAACGAAAAAGCAAAAAGATTGAGGATGGAGGTACAACCTCTCAAGCTAACTATGCAAGAGAGGTAGAAACTCAAGAGGTAGAGGTAGAGGAGGTAAGCAAGGTAGCGGGAGATCTTTCAACTCTTCCCCATGTAATATTTGTTGTTTATCAAATCACACTACAAATGAGTGTTACAAGACCTTCAAGTATCAGAGAGGTAGAGGTTTCACTACAAATCAAGGAAAGATTACAACAATTATACAGAGGAACAAGAGGATTCCCTTTTGATTATGAATATGAATTCAAAGCAAGGTATGAATCATGATCATCTTTTCTACATTGACTCAGGATGTTCAAACCATGTGGCAGGCAATGTAGCTCTTCTCTCTCACCTTGAGGAACCTAAGGGAAAACATCAAGTACAAACAGGTGATGACTCCACGCATTCAATGGTCAAGGTAGGAAATGTTAAAGCCTCTTATGGAAATATCTGTTGAGCAGGGTTCTATATGTGCCTACAATCACCAAGAATTTGATGAGTGTTGGAAAAATTGTGGAAAAAGGTTTGCGAGTTAGGTTCAACAAATATGGAGCATTTGTGGAGGATCCCCGACATGGATTCAAGAGAATTGCCAAAGGAGAAAAGATAGGTAGGTTATTTACATTTGAACTTGAAGATACAAAGAATATTGGACTTTATAGCTACAAATATCAAACATTGTTAAAGCTTGAAATTTGCATAAGAGATTAGGGCATATTGGTGACATAACCTTAAAGCAAATATGTAGAGATCAATGTGTGCTTGGGATACAACAAATGATCTATAAATGTGGTGCTTGTCAGTTTGGAAAATCTCACAGATTACCCTTCTTCAAGAAAGGCTACATACATGAGGACTACTTGGAGCTTGTTCATACAGATGTATGGGGACCAAGTAAGGATCCCTAAGGTATTATGTATCTTTCATTGATGATTTTAATAGATGGAATATCTTATATTCTATGAAGCACAAAGATGAAGTATTCAATTGCTTTAAGAAGTATCTTGCACTTGTAGGAAACCAAACAGGAAGAAGCCTAAAGAGATTAAGGTCAAATGGAGGAGGTGAGTACTTCTCAAATGAGTTTGATGCATTCTTGCACGATAGAGGAATCAAAAGGGAAATCACAACAAGATATAGCCCTGAACAAAATAGGGTGGCAGAGAGGAGAAATAGATTAATTGTTGAAATAGTTAGATCAATGCTAAATGAGAAGAAATTACCAAATTATTTGTGGGCAGAGAGTGTATCTACTTCCACTTATCTTGTTAACAGGTTGCCATCGAAATCACTTGATGGGATGACCCCATATGAAGCATGGCATGGTAGAAGACCTTCAGTTGATCATTACAGGATCTTTGGATGTGTTTTTTATGCACATATCCGATCTAAAATTAGAGGAAAGCTAGACCATAAGGCAGAGAAGTGCATCTTAATAGGGTATGCCTTGAATCAGAAAGGATACAGGTTTTATAATCCATCCAACAAAGGTTTTATGGTCAGTAGAGATGTTGTGTTTGATGAGAATTATTCTTGGTTTGAAAGTGAATGCAGAAAAGTTAAGTTGCCATATGAATTAGAAGAGGAGTTTCCAAGCCTCACCAAGGAGGAGCCAAATCAGATTGAAGACATCAATTCAGATGATGAAGACATCATCGGCCTAAAAGAATTTAAGCCATGGAAATCAAAGGTCAAGGTCAAGATGAAGAAGTTGGACGACATACCTAAATCATCCAACCAAGCAATCCGAAGATCACAAAGGGAAAGAAAGAAACCAATCAGATATGGGTATGAGACTTCTTTAGTTACTAAGCACTCTATTTATCTTGCCAAATATTTATCACTTGAAGAGCCATCACAATATGAAGAGGCAAAAACCAAGGCAGGATGGAAGGAAGCTATGAATGAAGAAATTGAAGCACTCAAGGAGAATGATACTTGGGAGCTAGTGCCAAAAAAGGAGTCTATGAAGGTAATTGGTTCTAGATGGATCTATAAGATCAAGAGAAATTCAGATGGATCAATTAGCACATACAAAGCTAGACTTGTGGCTAAGGGTTTTGCACAAACCCAAGGAGTTGATTATGAAGAAACTTTCTCAACTGTGGCCAAAATGTCAACCATTAGGGTATTGGTAAGTGTGGCTGCATCGAAGAATCAAAATTTGTACCAATTGGATGTAAAAAATGCATTTCTTAATGGTTGGATTTCAGAGGAGGTTTACATGGATCAACCTCCTGGCTATGAGGATCCAAACAAGGTAAATCATGTGTTTAAACTGAACAAAGCTCTTTATGGATTGAAGCAAACACCTAGGGCATGGAACCATAGGTTGACTATATACCTTCAAGATCAAGTATTCATCATGAGTAAATCAGATACTTCTTTGTTTGTTAAGAGAAGTAATTTAGAGGTAATGTACCTATGTGTGTATGTTGATGATATCATACTTATAGGTAATGATGCTAATAGCATCAAGCAGATCAATAATCAAATGATGCAGGAGTTCAAAATTAGTGATCTAGGGTCACTAAAGTATTTTCTTGGACTAGAATTAGTCTATACAAATTCTGGAATATATATCACTCAAAGAAAGTATGTGCAGGATATGTTGAAGAAGTTTCACTTGGAGGATGCCAAGATAGCAAGCACTCCTATGGAGGTAAACCAAAAATTAAGTGCTCATGAAGGTGATGTACTTAAGAATGTTGAAGGAAACCAAAGCATAGTGGGAAGCCTAAACTATGCTACATTGACAATGATTGATATTGCTTATGGAGTAAGTGTCTTAAAACAATTTATGCACAAACCTAGAACACCTCACTTGGAAGCTGCCAAGAGGATTTTGAAGTACCTTATAAAAGGCACTCAAAATCAAGGTTTATACTTTCCTTATACTTCATATTTGGACATCAAGATATACTTAGATGCAAATTGGGCAGGTTGCAAAGATGATAGGAGGAGCACGTCAGGTTATCTCTCTTTTGCAGGTGATAAGCCCATTTCATGGTCTTCCAAGAAGCAACCTACTGTTGCTTTATCTTCAATAGAGGCTGAATATATAGGAATAGCCAATGTTACTCAAGAAGCAATATGGACTAGATTGCTGTATGCAAACTTGGGATTACATGCTAACTCTACAATGATTTTTGGAGATAATACAAGTTCTTCACATCTTAGAGCAAATTCTATCTATCATGCCAGGACCAAGCATATAGAGGTCCACTATCATTATGTGAGAGAGAAGCTATTGAGCAAGGAAATTCAGTTGGCATATGTATCAAGTAATATGCAATGTGCAAACTTATTGACCAAAGCACTTGATGGTAATAAACTTTGCAGGTTTAAAGCTATGATTGGATTGCATGACATTCAAGAGGATTGATGACGAAGACCAAGCCAAGATGTTTGTCTTGAG
>CM035429.1:29126556-29144056 GCA_020310875.1 Ceratopteris richardii
ACAGAGACAAACAGACATACATACAGTGAGACAGACAGACACATAGACACACAGACAGACAGACACACAGACACATAGAGAGACAGATAGAGAGAAAGAAAGAAAGAAAGAAAGAAAGAAAGAAAGAAAGAAAGAAAGAAAGAAAGAAAGAAAGAAAGAAAGAAAGAAAGAAAGATAGATAGATAGATAGATAGATAGATAGATAGATAGATAGATTGACACATATATATATATATATATATATATATATATATATATATATATATATATATATATATATATATATATATATATATATATATATATATATATATATATATATATATATAGATAGATAGATAGATAGATAGATAGATAGATAGATAGATAGATAGATAGATAGATAGATAGATAGATAGATAGATAGATAGATACATACATACATACATACATACATACATACATACATACATACATACATACATACATACATGTGAGGGGACGAAAATAATTCTATAATGCGGAAACGTGTGTTGAAGTATAGACTCCAAGAAATAAGTAAAAGCAGAAGTATAGTCCCATTCCGGTCAACTCATGAGACTCACGATCAACTTCATTTTGATGTACAAAAGAAGTGCAACAGAGCATGTAGGAGTTCATAAACCACTTGTACTTGATTAATGTGCATTTGAATATTGTCAAGGTTTATGTATAACCTTTCTTAGAAATCAAATATGAGCCAACGCATATGTACTGCTAATAAGAAATGAATTGAATGGCTTATGCAAGTTGCATAAGATAAATGCCAAGGTGGCAATGTACATATATTGAAATTCAAGAGTAGCTCATTCCCAGTAGATAGCAGACATAAGTTTGTATCCATAGCTTTGACTTATATCGGTAATCCCATCTGTTTATACTCATAAGTATGTGAGTCGAAGTTGAGTATGACTTCACTTGAAACCTGCAACTCTTCAATTCAGTGTGTTGCTTGGAACGTTAGCAGCAACCTGAATGATGCATGTTCGTGTGAATCTGCACCTTACACATTTCATCAGTTTACAATCATGTACATCTGCAGGACTTCATCAGTAGCATAAATAACTCGTGTACTGTGATGCAAAACTGATTGTATATTTATATCAACTGTATATTGTATCTACGCCACTAGTTTTATCTTCGACATCAGTGTAGCGAAGATCGAAATTGTGATTATATGCATAACTTGACATCTTAGTATATAAAGATATAATGAGTTCATCGCTCAGAACCAATGAACACATATATGACCATCTCATATACAATTATGTATCATCAATTGAAACATACAACAATCAGCAGAGTGCATAAAGATATATATTGAATTCATCGCTCAGAACCAGTGAACATATATATGACCATCTCATCTACGATTATGTAGCATCAAAACATACAGCAACGAGCGCAGACAAAATATTGCGAGTATTTTGAATATATTAATATACAGATATAGTCTTTACGGACATTGTAGTGTGAGTAATGCATCACTATGTTTTCTTGGCCCGAGACAACTGAATACATGAGTAGTAAACAGCTGGATACATGAGTGGCCCACGTTCTGATTGCATAATCAGTTGCGCTATGAGACTCAGTATTATACTGTTGTGCATAATTACAGAACACTTTAGATAAGTGAAGTATGCATGCAGAGATGAACTAGATGTGACAGAGAGAGACAGAGAATCAATGGGACAGACGATCGTACATATATGTCATAAGAAAAAATGTCGTCGCCCAATCTTGCTATTAGAATGTGATTGATTTATATACAGATATATGAAGCGGTGAATTTCACCGCTTTGCCTTCATTCTAAAAAACGTAAACTATGAGTCACTCCTTGATTTAAGGTTGACGCATCCATACGATGGCCATGATCTAAGGAGTATAATTCGTAAAAGATCTATATCCTTTCTTTTATTTCTTTTGTGTTTTATATGCTTTAGGTCCTATGGAAATTCTATTAAAAAACTAGTAGGGTCATATGCAAAACATCTACGAGCTTTTCTGATGTATTCTCTATGAGAAATATGAAGGGTTATGAGTGGTGGATTTGGAGATTGTTTGCTCCAACAGCTCCCCTTCAATCCTCAAATTCACGTGATCATATTTGATCCTGTCTCCTTTCTGTCTTTGCTTTCTTTTTGCTATCTCCATTTTGATTCAACTTTTCCTTTGCCTTTGAATCTTCTCTTCCTATTTTTTGGTTCTGCTTCCTTCTTCTTTGATGCTCTTCTTTTCAATGTAGTCGTTTACTTCATTGAAGTAATAGTTCTTCCATATGTTGATGATGAATTCCTCATTGACCTTGATGGCTTTGATCATTTGATGTAGAGATCTCCTTAGTCCTTGTTCATCGACTTCTTGAAATCTTCAAGTAGTAGCTCCTTGAAATCGCTTTTGATCATTGAATTTTCTTTAAATGTAGAATAGCTTTTTTTGCTCCTTTTGAAGTGTCTTTGATTTCCATATGTTTGATGTTTCCAAGCTTAGTTTTTCTCCTCTTGTTGATGTCTTTCCTTCATGAGTTGATGTAGTCCATTGATGTAGTCCTTTGCTCCATGTAGTTGATCTTCACCTTGTCCTTTGCTTCAAGAGTAGCTCCATTTTCTGTTGATAACATCTTCTTCTTTGAATGCTTTATATTGATGTAGAACCTTCCTTCAAGAATATCTCCCCTTCAATTTGAGAACCCTTTTATGTGATTTTTGAAAGATATAATACTTCGGATAAGGAAGTACAAGAGCTTGAATACATTTGCTCTTTTTTATCTTAATACATAATGGAGATTTCAAACAAGTACAAAGCTACAAAAGTGCTTTATCTATTGCTTTTGCCATTTGTGTATAACAACTTAACTTTGTCCAATGCAAAGTTCAGAGGTTGTGGTTTTCCCTCACTCATCTTGGAGCGAGCATTGCTCTAGCTCTAGAGAGATTCTATTCCTTCACTTGTTTGATGACTTCTTTTACATAAAGAAATGAAGCTAATCAAGATCCTAGATTCTTGATCAAACTTCATTTTGCTTACACCTTCTATGTGTAGAAACAAGTGCTCACACCACTTGTATATGTGATCAACCTTTTAATTTACAATGGTTCGTAAAGAAGGGGATTTGAGTGCTTACTTTCTTTTTCATAAGATCCAATGTGTGTGATAATATGCAGCCTTTGAATGACTCTTTATAAGTGAGAGTCTATACAACTTCCCAATGAATGTAAGTCACAATGACTTATGATAGCACATCTAGGGTGCTTATATTTTTGCAAGTAGATTGAAGTAATGTTTTACCTTTTTAAACATGTTGAATACACTTTTCTTTTCTTTCTTTTTGTGAGGAAGTCTTCATTGTCTTCTTCAAGTGTGCTGGATGCACTTTCTTCTTCTTCCTATGATGAGGAAGTCTTCATTTTGAGTGCGTTGAATGCACTTTCTTCTTCTTTGCTTTGATTCTTGCTTGTTCTTTTTTTGATGTAGATAGGTAAGCTTCATAATGAGCTTCCTTGAGAGGTGAATTCGACGGTCTTTGCCTCGATCACTCAAATCTTGAGTAGTAACGTCCACGGTCTTTGCCTCGATCACTAGAATCTCTTCATGTAATCTTCTTCAATGATGAAAGAGTGCTGAAATAGCACTTGGCTGCAAATACAATCTTTCGATGTGCTTGAATAGCACTAAATTACAAGTACATATTTTTTTGCTTTGTGTTCAAAACTCAATAAAGAGAATGTGGAGCTTTAAGCGGTACATATCAATGGGCATAAGATCTATAAGATCTTCTTTGTGATACAAGATTAAGTGATAGAGATCCACTTTACAATGGTGATAATCTTTCATGTAATAAGAGAAGGCTTAAGAGTGATTTTGATGCTAAAGAATGGGTATTCCTCAAGATAGAACTATGAGAACATTGATCCTAACCATGGTTTTAAGTGCACAAGGATCATAATAAATGAAACTCTATCAAGGGAGATACTGAATTCATGAACATTACCAATTGAGTACTTTAATGGAAAAATGCCTTCTTGAAATGAACTAATTGATCTTCAATCACTAGGAGCTTGTAAATAGGAACTTTTGATTTTACCATCAATTTCATCCTTTGGCTTTGTAGGTTGTGTAGACCTTCTTTATATTTTTATTTTGAAATCATTTGTAGTTGATGATGAGCCTTGCCTTAAGCCTTGATTTGCAACCCTCCTTTGAAAAATGATCTTCTAGTGTTGAGTCCTTTGAGCTTTCATCTTCATCCTGTGCTTTCTTCGTAGTTTGATGATGCTATTGATGCCGATTCTTCAATGCATTGCTTCACGGCCTTTGACTTAGCTTGAATCATCTTCCAAGCTTCAATCATCACCTAACATAGTAATCATGGAAATACATTCTAACATGTTGTATATGAGAGACAGATTAATCCTTGCTCTTCCTTGAAATGTGGAATTGAGTATATCATACATATGATATCTCAATTGCTTGGTGCAAAAAGATATAATAAAGATCTTCGAAAGAATGAGGTTCAATAAAGATTCCAACATAAATAAGTTTGGACACATGCTTGAAGGTGACTTGATGGAAGAATAGCCTTCACTCTTCTTGATGCTTCCAAATAGCAGTTTGAAATGTAAGTGTAGCTCGAGGGCTTGAAAACTCTTTATCCTCTTGCATGGTTGATGTTGCAAGGAGGTAAACTTGCATCATGTATTATCTTCCTTCTTGAAATTATATTGCTTCTAATATCATGGAACAAAACAAATTGCTTCACACTCCCCTTGATTTCCAATATGGGTGAGTTGTGTAGTCAAATGTGTTTACTACAAGCTTCATGAACATAGGCTTTCACATGCCTCAAGTAGATCAAGTGTAGTATGCAATGAAGTGCTTGGATGAGGCCCAAAGTACCCTCCAAGTTACAAATCATATAGCCATAACATAACAAGATTACATAGAGTAATCATGAAATCAAATGATAAATAAGTATGAATAAATCAAGAAACTTGACTTTAGAAGATGATCATAAGCATGATCATACAAACGCTCACATAAGTATCTTCCAATGGAAATCACCAAGTTGCGTCCACTTGTATGTCCACTTGAGTTGAGTCCATGTAAGATATGTGTAGCATGTAGCACACATAGTATAGGCCGTTGATGTAGTCAACAACGTTTCTTCCAATTCTTCTCTTCATAAGCCGATTTGAATACCTTCCTTCAATGAGTGTTGATCCACTTGCTCCATAGACATTTGCCAAATAATGAATTATTGATGAGGGTTGTTGAAGACTTGGAGTAGCTCTCTTTGGCTTTGGATGGCTCTGATACCACTGTGAGGGGACGAAAATAATGTTATAATGCGGAAACGTGTGTTGAAGTATAGACTCCAAGAAAAAAGTAAAAGCAAAGGTATAGTCCCATTCCGGTCAACTCATAAGACTCACGATCAACTTCATTTTGATGTACAAAAGAAGTGCAACAGAGCATGTAGGAGTTCATAAACCACTTGTACTTGATTAATGTGCATTTGAATATTGTCAAGGTTTATGTATAACCTTTCTTAGAAATCAAATATGACCCAATGCACATGTACTACTAATAAGAAATGAATTGAATGGCTCATGCAAGTTGCATGAGATAAATGCCAAGGTGGCAATGTACATATATTGAAGTTCAAGAGTAGCTCATTCCCAGTAGATAGCAGACTTATGTCGTATCCATAGCTTTGACTTATATCGGTAATCCCATCTGTTTATACTCATAAGTATGTGAGTCGAAGTTGAGTATGACTTCAATTGAAACCTGCAACTCTTCAATTCTGTGTGTTGCTTCAAACGTTAGCAGCAACCTTAATGATGCCTGTTCGTGTGAATCTGCACCTTACACATTTCATCAGTTTACAGTCATGTACATCTGTAGGACTTCATCAATAGCATAAATAACTCGTGTACTGTGATGCAAAACTGATTGTATAATTATATCAACTGTATATTGTATCTGCGCCACTAGTTTTATCTTCGACATCACTGTACGAAGATCGAAATTGTGATTATATGCATAACTTGACATCTTAGTATATAAAGATATAATGAGTTCATCGCTCAGAACCAATGAACATATATATGACCATCTCATATAAAATTATGTATCATCAATTGAAACATACAGCAATCAGCAGAGTGCATAAAGATATATATTGAATTCATCGCTCAGAACCAGTGAACATATATATGACCATCTCATCTACGATTATGTAGCATCAAAACATACAGCAACGAGCGCAGACAAAATATTGCGAGTATTTTGAATATATTAATATACAGATATAGTCTTTACGGACATTGTAGTGTGAGTAATGCATCCCTATGTTTTCTCGGCCCGAGACAACTGAATACATTTGTAGTAAACAGCTGGATACATGAGTGGCCCACGTTTTGATTGATGGAGAGTGTTAATCTCCAAAAGAACAAGTTGACCTTGAATTTAGATCACCTCTATATCAAGATCAACTTTAGACTCCACCTAATTTAGAGAATCTTCACCAAATTATCAGAAAATTGATTATTCTGAAAAATTCAGTTTCTTCAGAAAAGTCTGCTGCAGATTAATCATTCATTGACTAATCAATCCTGTAAAGTTTTTGATAAAACTTTGCACAACACTTCGCCTTAAGGTTGCGCAACTTTGCCAAGTTAAATCTCTCAAAAAGATTAAGTATACTGTGAGAAATGTGTGAAACACTTTACCTATGTCTGAAACTGCTTCTTTGCAATGGCGACTTTGACACCTGCAACTTCTTAGCACTAGTTCTCCCAACTCTGAACCCGTTTGATCAAGATCTTCTAGCCATAGATAGCTTACCTTCCAACTTAGATTTTGAGCCCTCACTTGTGTAAAACTTTACACTGTGGACTGAGCACTGACCATTTCTTTGAAGATGAAATGTGCGCCAGATTTTTCGACTCTCAGAACATCTTCACATATGAATGTTCCTAAACAAAATTCTCACAGCCTGATTGAAATTAATCTCTCAAATTCTAGCCATAGATAGATTAACTATGGACTTAGATACGTGCAAAAGGATTCTTCAAAAGATTAAGCACAGAAGGAGAATGGGAGAGAAGATCGACGCGCAGAATTCTACAACATTTTCTTCTTCATTACTTTTCATACATATGGTTGATGATACATACAATGTTCATCACCTCTTCACCTATTCTTCTCTATCTGATCTATATCACTCTCTCTTATTATGAATACGTATCTGTAGATATATATACGAGTCTAACTCGTCATCTTTTTCAAAATACATTGAACTATTTACAAGAGTAATATACAAAAGAAACATTTCTGATTCTATTTTCTTCCTCTGAAAGTAATCTTCATTCTTCCACATATCTTCTCACTTTGATCTTCATATAATCACTATTGATGATTGCTCTGCTCCAACAGCTCCCCCTCAATCTTCAATTGTGATTACCTGCATTTTCTTTATTCCTGCCATATCTTTAAACCTCTGCAACTTAGGTCCATCCAAACTTTTAGTCATCATATCTGCAAGTTGATCTTTTGTAGGGGTGTGTATGACTTCAATTTCCTTCTCAATGACCTTCTCTCTCAGAAAATGATACTGTATTTCAATATGCTTAGTTCTAGCATGAAATACAGGATTAGCTGCCAAGTATAATGAACTCATATTGTCTCCACAAATAATAGGAGTACTGTGAATCACATCAAAAACTTTCAAAAGTGTCTTTAGCCATATTACCTCTTTTGCAGCTTCCACCATACCTTTATATTCTGCCTCTGTGGATGACAAAGCAACTGTATGTTGCTTCTTGGAACACCATGAAATCAATTTGTCTCCTACATAGCACAAGTATCCATGTGTTGATCTTCTATCATCCACATTACCTGCCCAATCTGTATCACTATATATCTTGATTCTTGTATCTGAAGTAAACCCATAGTACAACCCTTCTTTGAGTGTACCCTTGATGTACCTAAGTACTCTTTGTCCTGCAATCCAATGTTCCTTTCTAGGACAATGCATGAATTGTGAAAGCACACCAACTGCATATGACAAGTCAGGCCTTGTCAATGTAGCATAAATCAAGCTACCAACCAAACTTTGATAGAGTTTCATATCTCTGAACTCTTCTCCTCCAAACCTAGACAATTTATGGTTCACTTCCAAAGGTGTAGGTGCAACCCTGCAATCTTCCATTTTAAATTTGGTTAGCAAATTTTTAAGATACCTTTCTTGGGTCACATATACTCCATGTTGAGTATAAGATATCTCCATTCCCAAGAAGAATGATAGGTTCCCCAAATCACTGATTTTGAACTCTTTCTCCATCTGCTTCTTGATCATTTGTATCCCCTTATCATCTGTTCTTGTAAGTATTATGTCATCAACATAAATACACACATAAATGAATCCATTTTCACTTGCTTTGACTAGCAAGCTACTATCTGCCTTTGATGCTTGAAATCCAAGATCATTCAAGAATTTTACAAGCCTATAATTCCAAGCCCTTGGGGCTTGCTTCAACCCATACAAAGCTCTCTTGAGCTTACATACATAATTTGGACTCACTTGATCTTTGAACCCATCTGGTTGCTCCATGTAGACTTCATCTGAAATGTAACCATTCAAGAAAGCATTTTTAACATCTAATTGAGACAACTTCCAACCTTTACAAGCAGCAATTGCAATGAGTGTCCTGATGGTTGTCATCTTTGCCACAGGACTATAAGTCTCATCATAGTCCACTCCATATGTCTGTGCATACCCTTTCACAACAAGTCTAGCTTTGTACCTAGACACACTTCCATCTGCAAATCTCTTTGTTTTGTAAACCCACTTACATCCAATAATCTTCTGACTATTAGGTTTAGGAACCAAATCCCATGTTTGATTCTCTATAATGCATCATACTCCTCTTGCATAGCATCTTCCCAATTCTTCTTCCCTTTGGCCTCTTCATATGTAGAAGGGTCTTCATCTGCTTTTACCAAATAAGCATAATCTTTAGTAGTTAAGAATGAAGTGTCATAGCTATACCTTGTAGGTTGCCATTTGTGCCTAGATGACCTCCTAACTTCTGCACTTCTTGAGGTCTCTGGTTCATCACATTCTGGATCAAACCTTGGCCTCTCTTCAACTTCAATCTGCACTTCATTACTCTCACTTTCATCAAGTAATTGAATCTTTGCTTTACCTTTCCTTTGATCCACAACTTCTTCATCATCTGCATGTACATTATATTTACCTGCATACCAAGTACCTTGCTCATCAAATGTAACATCCTTGGATACAATAAATTGCTTTGTGGATGGACTCCACAACCTGTATCCCATTTGCTTATCATCATAACCAATGAATACATACTTCTCTGCCTTAGGCTCCAACTTATGCCTCAATTGAGATGGCACATATGCATATGCCAAGCATCCAAATATTCTGCAATGATCCAAGGTAGGTTTCTTACCCCACCAAGCTTCATATGGTGTCATACCCTGCAAAGCTTTACAAGGCAATCTATTAACCAAATATGTAGCTGTATTAACAGCCTCAGCCCACAAATAATTTGGGCAATTCTTCTCTTTCATCATGGACCTTGCAAACTCAACAAGAGTCCTATTTCTTCTTTCTGCTACCCCATTTTGTTGAGGAGAGTACCTGCAAGTAACTTCTCTCTTTATACCTGCATTCCACAAATAATCATTGAACTCATTTGAAAAATACTCTCCCCCTCCATCTGACCTTAGTCTCTTCAATTTTTGACCTGTAATCCTTTCTGCATATGCATGATAGTGTTTAAATGTATTAAACACTTCTGACTTTTCCTTAATCACATAAATTGTGATCCACCTGGTAGCATCATCAACATATATGACATAATATCTTGAACCATTTATACTAAAGTCCTTTGAAGGACCCCACACATCTGTATGCACCAATTCAAGTCTTTCTGAATACATAAATCCATGCTTGGAATAGGATTGCTTATGAGCCTTACCTAATTGACATGCCTCACATCTGTATGTCATGTGTTGACCTGCAATGTTAGGCATTCCAAGCACTGAATCATTGTTAATCATTTCTTTGATACCTCTTTCATTAAAGTGTCCAAGTCTTTTGTGCCAAAGATCCAATTCTGACACCTTCTGCTCTCCATATGTGAACATAGCATGTCCAACATTTCCTTGTACCTTCAATGTGAAAAGCCTTCCTTCTTTCTTTCCTGCAATAACTTGTTTATACCCTTGACTAGGGTCTTCCACATAAACTCCATCATTGGTAAACCTTACCTCATAACCTTTTTCCACAATTTGACCTACACTGATCAAATTCTTTGGAATTGTGGGAACATAAAGTACCTTACTCAGAAGAGTGCTCCCATCCTTAGCCTTGACTGAACCAATTGACTTTACCTTATGCTTTGTATTATCACCTGTCTGAACTGTATGATTAATTGCATTATGATCTAGGTCAGTCATCAAAGCAATATTTCCACTTAAATGATTACTACATCCTGAATCAATATAAAACACTCTCATGTCCTCATGTGAGGTTTCACATGTATTCATAATGAGAGTCGAATCCTCCTTTTGATCTGATGCATAGTTGTAGTAGGTGTTATTATAGGATTGATTTTGGAAGTTTCTTCCACCACCTCTTCCAAAAGAATTCCTACCACCTCTACCTCTGAAATTTCCTCTCTGAAATCTACCACCTCTTGCTCTTTGATTAAAGTTCTGATAATTACCATTGTTTTGATTATTGTGCCAACAATCATGAGATAGATGATTAGTCTTACCACATATCCAACAAGCTCTTGCATTATCTTTGTTGTTTCTGCCTCTTCCTCTACTTCTGCCATTTCCTCTTCCTCTTATGAAGTTTGCTTGGTTTGATGTACCTTCTTCTTCACCTGATTGTTGCTTCCCTTTGTTGGCTTTCTTCTTGTCTTTAGAATACATTGCATGACCTGCACTCTTATCAACATCTCCTTTGATATCATTCTCAAAAGTTAGCATATGACCTAACAATTGATTCAAATCAGGAGTAAAGTGATCTAATGAAAGTTCTGTAGATAAAATGAAAGGCTTCCACTTCTCATCTCCTCTTAGCCCTGTAAGTATTTGTCTTACCAATTTATCTTCTTCAATATCTTCATCAACTGCACCTAAAGAATCTGCAATGTCCTTCATCTTTGTCACATAATCAGAGATTGATTGTGAGGCCTTCTTCTTGAAGGTAGTAAATTCTGCCCATAGTGAAGCCTTCCTTGATTTGGTTGTATTTTGGAAATGCTCTTCCAAAGCATTCCAAATGTCACAAGCACTCTCAAGTCCTCTAATGTGAGGAAGCAAATAGTCATTGACTGCCATGTAGATGATGCTTCTTGCTTGAGCATCCTTCTTCATCCAATTCTTCAAATCTGCAAGCTCCTCCCTAGTTGGAACACTAGGATCTCTGAATTCTGGCTTTTCTTCATCTCCTGTGATATATCCTATCAGATCTTTGCTCATAAGGTGAGCTTCCATCCTCATAGACCATGCAGGATAGTTCTCTCTATCCAACTTTTCAATTTGGAGACTATCTCCCATCTTTACTTCACCTGTAGCTTCAAATCTTTAACCTTTACAGATAATAAATGTACCTTTACTTCGAATGTTGCTCCTTCTGATCCTTTTGATGCTCTTTGTATGTCTTCCTTCAATCTTTCTTCAACCTTTACCCTTCTGCACCTTCAAAATGTAAAGATTTGTACTTCTGCAATAGTCGGAGTCTTCTTCTTCTCAATTTTGACACAACCTGCTCTGATACCACTGATGGAGAGTGTTAATCCCCAAAAGAACAAGTTGACCTTGAATTTAGATCACCTCTATATCAAGATCAACTTTAGACTCCACCTAATTTAGAGAATCTTCACCAAATTATCAGAAAATTGATTATTCTGAAAAATTCAGTTTCTTCAGAAAAGTCTGCTGCAGATTAATCATTCATTGACTAATCAATCCTGTAAAGTTTTTGATAAAACTTTGCACAACACTTCGCCTTAAGGTTGTGCAACTTTGCCAAGTTAAATCTCTCAAAAAGATTAAGTATACTGTGAGAAATGTGTGAAACACTTTACCTATGTCTGAAACTGCTTCTTTGCAATGGCGACTTTGACACCTGCAACTTCTTAGCACTAGTTCTCCCAACTCTGAACCCGTTTGATCAAGATCTTCTAGCCATAGATAGCTTACCTTCCAACTTAGATTTTGAGCCCTCACTTGTGTAAAACTTTACACTGTGGACTGAGCACTGACCATTTCTTTGAAGATGAAATGTGCGCCAGATTTTTCGACTCTCAGAACATCTTCACATATGAATGTTCCTAAACAAAATTCTCACAGCCTGATTGAAATTAATCTCTCAAATTCTAGCCATAGATAGATTAACTATGGACTTAGATACGTGCAAAAGGATTCTTCAAAAGATTAAGCACAGAAGGAGAATGGGAGAGAAGATCGACGCGCAGAATTCTACAACATTTTCTTCTTCATTACTTTTCATACATATGGTTGATGATACATACAATGTTCATCACCTCTTCACCTATTCTTCTCTATCTGATCTATATCACTCTCTCTTATTATGAATACGTATCTGTAGATATATATACGAGTCTAACTCGTCATCTTTTTCAAAATACATTGAACTATTTACAACAGTAATATACAAAAGAAACATTTCTGATTCTATTTTCTTCCTCTGAAAGTAATCTTCATTCTTCCACATATCTTCTCACTTTGATCTTCATATAATCACTATTGATGATTTCTCTGCTCCAACATTGATTGCATAATCAGTTGCACTATGAGACTGAGTATTATACTGTTGTGCATAATTACAGAACACTTCAGATAAGTGAAGTATGCATGCAGAGATGAACTAGATGTGACAGAGAGAGACAGAGAATTTATGGGGCAGACGATCGTACATATATGTCATAAGAAAAAATATCGTCGCCCAATTTTGCTATTAGAATGTGATTGATTTATATACAGATATATGAAGCGGTGAAGTTCACCGCTTTGCCTTCATTCTAAAAAACGTAAACTGTGAGTCACTCCTTGATTTAAGGTTGACGCATCCATACGATGGCCATGATCTAAGGAGTATAATTCATAAAAGATCTATATCCTTTCTTTTATTTCTTTTGTGTTTTATATGCTTTAGGTTCTATGGAAATTCTATTAAAAAACTAGTAGGGTCATATGCAAAACATCTACGAGCTTTTCTGATGTATTCTCTATGAGAAATATGAAGGGTTATGAGTGGTGGATTTGGAGATTGTTTGCTCCAACAGCTCCCCTTCAATCTTCAAATTCACGTGATCATATTTGATCCTGTCTCCTTTCTGTCTTTGCTTTCTTTTCGCTATCTCCATTTTGATTTAACTTTTCCTTTGGCTTGAATCTTCTCTTCCTATTTTTTGGTTCTGCTTCCTTCTTCTTTGATGCTCTTCTTTTCAATGTAGTCGTTTACTTCATTGAAGTAATAGTTCTTCCATATGTTGATGATGAATTCCTCATTGACCTTGATGGCTTTGATCATTTGATGTAGAGATCTCCTTAGTCCTTGTTCATCGACTTCTTGAAATCTTCAAGTAGTAGCTCCTTGAAATCGCTTTTGATCATTGAATTTTCTTTAAATGTAGAATAGCTTTTTTTGCTCCTTTTGAAGTGTCTTTGATTTCCATATGTTTGATGTTTCCAAGCTTAGTTTTTCTCCTCTTGTTGATGTCTTTCCTTCATGAGTTGATGTAGTCCATTGATGTAGTCCTTTGCTCCATGTAGTTGATATTCACCTTGTCCTTTGCTTCAAGAGTAGCTCCATTTTTTGTTGATAACATCTTCTTCTTTGAATGCTTTATGTTGATGTAGAACCTTCCTTCAAGAATATCTCCCTTTCAATTTGAGAACCCTTTTATGTGATTTTTGAAAGATATAATACTTCGGATAAGGAAGTACAAGAGCTTGAATACATTTGCTCTTTTTTATCTTAATACATAATGGAGATTTCAAACAAGTACAAAGCTACAAAAGTGCTTTATCTATGGCTTTTGCCATTTGTGTATAACAACTTAACTTTGTCCAATGCAACGTTCAGAGGTTGTGGTTTTCCCTCACTCATCTTGGAGCGAGCATTGCTCTAGCTCTAGAGAGATTCTATTCCTTCACTTGTTTGATGACTTCTTTTACATAAAGAAATGAAGCTAATCAAGATCCCAGCTTCTTGATCAAACTTCATTTTGTTTACACCTTCTATGTGTAGAAACAAGTGCTCACACCACTTGTATAGGTGATCAACCTTTTAATTTACAATGGTTGGTAAAGAAGGGGATTTGAGTGCTTTACTTGCTTTTTCATAAGATCCAATGTGTGTGATAATATGCAGCCTTTGAATGACTCTTTATAAGTGAGAGTCTATACAACTTCCCAATGAATGTAAGTCACAATGACTTATGATAGCACATCTAGGGTGCTTATATTTTCCCAAGTAGATTGAAGTAATGTTTTACCTTTTTAAACATGTTGAATACACTTTTCTTTTCTTTCTTTTTGTGAGGAAGTCTTCATTGTCTTCTTCAAGTGTGTTGGATGCACTTTCTTCTTCTTCCTATGATGAGGAAGTCTTCATTTTGAGTGCGTTGAATGCACTTTCTTCTTCTTTGCGTTGATTCTTGCTTGTTCTTTTTTTGATGTAGATAGGTAAGCTTCATAATGAGCTTTCTTGAGAGGTGAATTCGACGGTCTTTGCCTCGATCACTCGAATCTTGAGTAGTGACGTCCACGGTCTTTGCCTCGATCACTAGAATCTCTTCATGTAATATTCTTCAATGATGAAAGAGTGCTCAAATAGCACTTGGCTGCAAATACAATCTTTTGATGTGCTTGAATAGCACTAAATTACAAGTACAGATTTTTTTGCTTTGTGTTCAAAACTCAATAAAGAGAACGTGGAGCTTTAAGCGGTACATATCAATGGGCATAAGATCTATGAGATCTTCTTTGTGATACAAGATTAAGTGATAGAGATCCACTTTACAATGGTGATAATCTTTCATGTAATAAGAGAAGGCTTAAGAGTGATTTTGATGCTAAAGAATGGGTATTCCTCAAGATAGAACTATAAGAACATTGATCCTAACCATGGTTTTAAGTGCACAAGGATCATAATAAATGAAACTCTATCAAGGGAGATACTGAATTGATGAACATTACCAATTGAGTACTTTAATGGAAAAATGCCTTCTTGAAATGAACTAATTGATCTTCAATCACTAGGAGCTTGTAAATAGGAACTTTTGATTTTACCATCAATTTCATCCTTTGGCTTTGTAGGTTGTGTAGACCTTCTTTATATTTTTATTTTGAAATCATTTGCAGTTGATGATGAGCCTTGCCTTAAGCCTTGATTTGCAACCCTCCTTTTAAGAATGATCTTCTAGTGTTGAGTCCTTTGAGCTTTTATCTTCATCCTGTGCTTTCTTCGTAGTTTGATGATGCTATTGATGCCAATTTTTCAATGCATTGATTCACGGCCTTTGACTTAGCTTGAATCATCTTCCAAGCTTCAATCATCACCTAACATAGTAATCATGGAAATACATTCTAACAACATGTTGTATATGAGAGATAGATTAATCCTTGCTCTTCCTTGAAATGTGGAATTGAGTATATCATACATATGATATCTCAATTGCTTGGTGCAAAAAGATATAATAAAGATCTTCGAAAGAATGAGGTTCAATAAAGATTCCAACATAAATAAGTTTGGACACATGCTTGAAGGTGACTTGATGGAAGAATAGCCTGCACTCTTCTTGATGCTTCCAAATAGCAGTTTGAAATGTAAGTGTAGCTCGAGGGCTTGAAAACTCTTCATCCTCTTGCATGGTTGATGTTGCAAGGAGGTAAACCTGCATCATGTATTATCTTTCTTCGTGAAATTATATTGCTTCTAATATCATGGAACAAAACAAATTGCTTCACACTCCCCTTGATTTCCAATATGGGTGAGTTGTGTAGTCAAATGTGTTTACTACAAGCTTCATGAACATAGGCTTTCACATGCCTCAAGTAGATCAAGTGTAGTATGCAATGAAGTGCTTGGATGAGGCCCAAAGTACCCTCCAAGTTACAAATCATATAGCCATAACATAACAAGATTACATAGAGTAATCATGAAATCAAATGATAAATAAGTATGAATAAATAAAGAAACTTGACTTTAGAAGATGATCATAAGCATGATCATACAAACGCTCACATAAGTATCTTCCAATGGAAACCACCAAGTTGCGTCCACTTGTATGTCCACTTGAGTTGAGTCCATGTAAGATATGTGTAGCATGTAGCACACATAGTATATGCCGTTGATGTAGTCAACAACGTTTCTTCCAATTCTTCTCTTCATAAGCCGATTTGAATACCTTCCTTCAATGAGTGTTGATCCACTTGCTCCATAGATATTGGCCAAATAATAAATTATTGATGAGGGCTGTTGAAGACTTGGAGTAGCTCTCTTTGTCTTTGGATGGCTCTGATACCACTGTGAGGGGACGAAAATAATGCTCTAATGCGGAAACGTGTGTTGAAGTATAGACTCCAAGAAAAAAGTAAAAGCAGAAGTATAGTCCCATTCCGGTCAACTCATAAGACTCACGATCAACTTCATTTTGATGTACAAAAGAAGTGCAACAGAGCATGTCGGAGTTCATAAACCACTTGTACTTGATTAATGTGCATTTGAATATTGTCAAGGTTTATGTATAACCTTTCTTAGAAATCAAATATGAGCCAACACATATGTACTGCTAATAAGAAATGAATTGAATGGCTTATGCAAGTTGCATGAGATAAATGCCAAGGTGGCAATGTACATATATTGAAGTTCAAGAGTAGCTCATTCCCAGTAGATAGCAGACTTATGTCGTATCCATAGCTTTGACTTATATCGGTAATCCCATCTGTTTATACTCATAAGTATGTGAGTCGAAGTTGAGTATGACTTCACTTGAAACCTGCAACTCTTCAATTCTGTGTGTTGCTTCGAACGTTAGCAGCAACCTGAATGATGCCTGTTCGTGTGAATCTGCACCTTACACATTTCATCAGTTTACAGTCATGTACATCTGCAGGACTTCATCAGTAGCATAAATAATTCGTGTACTGTGATGCAAAACTGATTGTATATTTATATCAACTATATATTGTATCTGTGCCACTAGTTTTATCTTCGACATCAGTGTACGAAGATCGAAATTGTGATTATATGCATAACTTGACATCTTAGTATATAAAGATATAATGAGTTCATCGCTCAGAACCAATGAACATATATATGACCATCTCATATACAATTATGTATCATCAATTGAAACATACAGCAATCAGCAGAGTGCATAAAGATATATATTGAATTCA
>CM035429.1:29154056-29161556 GCA_020310875.1 Ceratopteris richardii
TCTGCTCGGCGATCGCGACAGTCTCCCCGGGTGACCGGTATCGCGATACCTCCCTGGGTGGAGACTGGCGCTGAACGCGGGCGATCGCGCGGGCGTCTCCTCGGTGTACTGCCGGGCGGCTCGCCGGTGTATCGCCGGAGCATTCCCGGAATATCGCCGGTGTATCGCCGGTGTATCGCCGGTATATCGCCGGTGTATCGCCGGTGTATCGCCGGACCTTCCCCGCGCTTCGTCGTGTATCGCCGGGCGTTTGGCGGTGTATCGCCGGACTTTCCCGGTCCTTTGTCGTGTATCGCCGGCGTCTTCCCGGGGTATCGCCGGATTCTTTGCATATCGCCGGATTCTTAGTGTATCGCCGGGCGGTCGCCTGAGTCTGGGGGATCGCGAAGCGGGACTCGAGGCCAGGGCGCTGCGCTGCCCACTGCTGGCGCTCTTCCCAGGGCGTCGGCGGGAATCAAGGAGTCAAGGGCCTGCGGCGGTTCTTCCGGGCCAACCTCCGGGCGGAATCTTCGGCCGGGTGCCGGATGAGGACTGGGGGGCCGACCACGATCGCCGGGTGTTCCTAAGCTAGAGAAGAAAGAAAAAAGAGAAGAAGAGAAAAAAAAAAAAAAAAAAAGAAAAAAAAAAAGAAAGATAAAAAAAAAAGAGAAAAAAGAAGAAAAAAAAAAACAACAAAAAACAAAACAAAAAAAAAAAGAGGGGAAAAAAAAAAGAAGAAAAAAGAAGAGGAAAAAAAAAGGAAAATAGGAAAGTTTCGAAAAAGAAGAAGTGTGCTCCCCTCTCTTTTGGGATCTTTGGCCTTTTAGTTCTTCCCTAAAAGTGGAGGGCTTGGCAGCGGTGTGATCGGTGGGGGGAGTTTTGCCATTGAAGTAAAAGTGGTGCTCGCTCCCTCGGTCATGGATGTGGCTTCATCCTCCCTCGTAAAAAGTAATCGGGCCCCCCCCCCTGGGGAGACCGGCACGCTGGCCGCTCTGCTGGAGGGGGGGCCATGTGCCGCCCAGGGGGCTTCCGAAAGCGTTGAATCCCCCATCGTGTCCCTCAGTAGACCCGCAGTTTTGTCTGCTCAGGAGGAGCTCAAGAAAGTCTGCCTTGTCGGCCATGTGTTTGGCCCTAGGCCCCCACTAGAAATCGTGCGACAATGGCTTAGAAAAGAGTGGTTCCCTCGAGGACTAATTGTCAGCAAATGTCAGCTCTTACCAGCAAATCACATGTTGTTAGTTTTTGAAAATGAAGAGATGGCGTTCCAAGCCCTAAGCGTTGGCACCTGGCAACTCGGTCGGGCGACCCTGTGCCTATTCAGATGGTCCCCGGATTTTACTCCCGACAAATCAAAATCACTCCGGTATCCTCTCTGGGTTGAGCTCCCTAACCTCCCATACTTCTTGTACAACTTCGTGTGGGACATTGTCTCTCCTATTGGCAAGCCGCTGGCTTCACGTGAGGACATTGGTGGTCTCATCTATGAGGGTGCAAGACACTCGTTCAACGCCAGATGGCACCCACAAATCTGCGTTGAGGCCGACCTCCGTTCGCCGCTTCCATCAATGATCAAAGTGGACATGGGCGAAGGAGAGGTTTGGGAGCAGGATATCACCTACAAAAACCTTCCCAACGCGTGCTTTCGCTGTGGACAGCAAGGTCACAGGATTAAAGACTGCCCTCTCAGGCAAATAAACAAGCGATCTCAAGGAGCCTCCAAAACTGCTCAAGACAGCTTGGGCGACTTGACCCACTCGACCAAGGAAGGGGACGGCAAGGGCCCCCTCAACCCGCACGCTGATGCCGATGGCTTTATTGAAGTTAGAAGAAGAAGAAAAAGAAGTCCGAGGGCCAACGGTGAGAGGAACAACCTGCCAATTACCCCTCATAGCAATTTGTACTGCAATCTTGGAAAGGAGATCAACGAGCTCGACTACCCAGGTGGAATGCCACCTGAGGTAGACAACTACGACGAAGCCCTAGAGATCCCTGACAACAAAGAAACCCCCCAGGAGGGATACACTACAAGCAAAGAAGATGGTTTCACCACTAGTAATGAAGACAACATGGATAGTGAAAGTTCCATCATTGGATCGACGATACCGGAAACAGTGCCGAACACGGGGCCTAATTCTCCCCAGCAAGGGACTTCCCGCAAAGGAAAGCAGCCTATGGAGTTACCCTGGAAAAGCCCCCACAAGAACCGACTTCTAAGTCGGGATCAAATCCCAGCGAAAAAGAAAGATGAAGCCAAGAGAAGAAAGGACAAGGCTCCCTCCCGCAAAGAGGGATCAATACAAAAATGATTGTCATCTCGCTAAATGCTAGAGGGCTAACCGACCCCTCAAGAGCGGCCATCATTGGTCAATGGCTCCGCGACATTAGCTTAAACCCAGACATTATATGTATTCAAGAGATTAAAATTGACGGAGAAGACCTCCAGAAAAGACTCAGACAGGTTTCCTCGGCCCATGTGTGGATCCCAACGAAGCACCAGCGGGGGTCCGGAGGAACGGTTATCGGTGTAAAACAACTCTGGCTTGAAAAGCTGGAGAACTACATTGAAGATGTAAATCACCGCTGGATTGCGGTTTCTTTTGGTGCCCCCCTCTGTGTTACTATGGTTTCTTTGTACGCCCCTAACGGGGACTTGGAGAGGCTGAACACTTGGGCTTCATTAGACTCGCTTCCCCACAATGTGCTTATTTGTGGAGACTTCAACATGGTGGAGGACCCTACGGACAGATGGATGGGCAAGGGCAGGGTCATCGACAATCGGGAGAAAGAAACGTGGGACATGACCAAACTCCATTTGGACCTGGTCGAATTCAAAGACTCGAATGGCTTTTCCTGGTCGAATCTCCAAGCGGGCGAGGATCTGAGGAAAGCTAGACTTGATAGATGCTACATTTCTCAAAGCTTTACTCATCAGTGGGGCCACCCTACCATCACGCAACGCACTGACCTCACCATCTCTGATCACTATCCGATCGTTATCACTTTTCAACCTTCCAACAGGACCCACAAGGCTCCGTGGTTCCATGCCAGCGCTTCCTCCTTCTCTCTCCCCTCCGTCCATCAAGCGATTGCCGAGGTGTGGAAGGTGGAATTCGCCTCTGGCCTGGCCCCAGCCAAGTGCTGGAGAAGTGCGGTCGATAAGTCTCGCAAGATCATGATCAGAACTAAGAAGATGCTCGAGACTGTACGGCGGACTCGTAGGGAAGCTCTTTACCGCAGACTCTGGCGGCTCGAGGAGGAAGTGAACAAAGGAAAACTCCAAGCCCAGAAAGGTCTCCGAAAAATCAGAGCAATGTTGAGATACGAGGAAGAAATACAAAGGAAAAACTTGCAAATCTTCTTCAAGGAGTGGTGGGCTGGCAAAGCTGACAAGCCCACCAAAGAGATGTGCAGTATCCTTAAAAGGAAACACAACAGAGAGGCAATTCCTCTACTGCTAGATCCACATGGAAATGTATGCAACTCGGAAGAAGATAACTTTGGCATCATCGAAGGGCACTTCACGGGACTCCTGGGAACCTCGAACCCCCTCTCCCACCATAGAAGGGACTGCATGGCTGCCATTTCTAGGGTTTCCCCCCGAAGAATACCACCCAACCTCCTCTCCCTGCTTCATGCCCCTATCTCTGAATCAGAAATCATTGAAGTCATTGATGCCCTCCCCCTCGGTAAAAGCCCGGGACCCGACGGACTCACTAACGAGTTCTTTAAATCCTTCAAGCTGGTGGTTGCCACCCCTCTCCGGCTGGTTTGGCAAGAAGCGCTAAAGTTTGGTGCTCTTACCTCTTGTCTAAATAATGGAATTATCAAGCTGATTCACAAGAAGGGGGAAAAAAACAGAATCGAGAACTGGCGGCCTATTACGATGCTCCAAACAGGATACAAGATCGTCGCCAAAGTCATTGCCAACAGACTCTCGTGCCACCTGAGAGCTTGGCTTAGTGAGGACCAAAAAGGTTTCATCAAAGGCAGGTCCATACTGGAAACCATTATGGATATTTGGGAAGGTATTCATTTTACAAATGAGTCTAATCAAGATGTGGTTTTCCTCAAGATCGACTTTGACAAAGCCTACGATAGGCTAGAATGGGACTATATTCTGCAGTCGCTCCAAGATCTCGGATGTAGTCAGAAATTCACCAAGATGATCGCGACACTTCTCGGCAACGCAACGACCCAAATTAACGTTAACGGCAAACTTTCGAAGCCGATCCATCTTAAAAGATCTATTAGACAAGGGTGCCCGCTTGCCCCCCTTCTTTTCGCCATCGCCACTGAGGGGCTGAGCAGGCTCGTGGCTCACCAGGTGGAGGCTGGCAATATCAAAGGCCTCCGGCTGCCTCACGACCACAGTCAAATCATCATGAGACTTTTTGCCGACGATATGAACGCGTTCGTTCACAATGATAATACCAGCCTGGAGACTTTCTGGAGGTGTCTTGATACCTTTTGTGAGGCCTCTGGATCCAAAATCAACCACAGTAAGACCGCTTTTAGGGCTATTGTGGGACATCAACCTAGCCTCCTCATCGATCATGGCTGTCAAATCCTCCCGCAAGGCCAAATCTTTCGGCTGCTGGGAATCCCCTTGGGGTTTGGCGTCTCGATGGAGCAGAGATGGAACTGGGTGCTGGCCAAACTTGAAAACAAGCTTAATTACTGGAGAGGCATGCAAATCAATCTCGCTGGACGCGCGATGGTTATCAACACGTTCCTCCTCTCGTCTACCATCTATTTCCTTTCTTGCTGGAGACCGAATGAGCAAGCCCTGTCCAAGCTGAATAGCATCTGCAGAAACTTTCTTTGGACGGGTGACCACAACAGAAGGGGGGTGCCTAAAATTAAATGGACCATCTGCACCAGCCCTAGAGATAGCGGGGGGCTTGGTATCCTGGACATTGGGTGTATGGCTAACAAACTGGCTGCCAAATGGATGATTAAGGCTTGGTGCAATAGAGAGGCTACGTGGGCCAAGCTGATCTTCAGGAACAAGAATGAGTTGGCCCTCTCGGGGTCCCCGAACTGGAAGAATCTTGACATCATGACCCTGCTATTCTCCCCGATACCTGTCGTCCCGAAAGGCTCCAACCTCGTGTGCTCTCTTTGGAAGGGCTGGAATATAGTCAAAAGCTTCATAAGAGTCAGTGAGGACTGGAAGTGGGCGGCCGGAATCAGACAAAACGACTCTATCTGGTTCCCGATACATGGCATCCGGAGCGTGGAGTCGTGGAACATTCAAAACGCCAAGAAGTTATGGAACAAAGGATTCAAAAAATGGAAACACCTCTGGAAACAGGACACCAACAACTGGATCAACTTCGAGGATATCGACCCTCGCATAAACATCTCCTACGAAGAATGGAACACTTTGCAAAGCAGATGCCTCGCCTGGGATCGTCACAAGACTCGTGTCCTCATGGGACACGACACACCGAACTCGCTAGGCCTCAAATGGCACAATGGAAATAGCTTACTCAAAATCCCGAACATCAAAGAAACGGCTGACCTCCAGTTCAGCCTCAACAAGAAGTGGTGCCTGTCCTGGACACGGCTCCGATGGGACATGAAATTCATGGGTATCTGGCACCCCCTAATAGAGATTAAGAAATCGGTCCTCTTATGGCAAGTCCTTCATCGAGGAATCTGGACCAACCATAAGGCTAGCAAGATTTGTGGAATCCCTCCTTGGTGCAAACGCTGCCACCGTGCTATCGAAGATGTCCCACACATCTTCCTTACTTGCCCCAACTCCTACAAAATCTGGCAGACGGTTGGAACGAAAATCAGACTGCAAAAACAACCTACTTGGAAACAAGTCCTTTTGGGAGAAGCGATCGGCTGCTCCGCTTCTCTCTGGAACGCCATCAGAGGGGAAGTCCTGTGGAAAATCTGGCGGGAGAGGTGTGCTCTCAACTTCGGAGATACCCCCAGGGAGTGGTCGATTGAGAAAACACTATACCTCCTTGGCAAAAGGATTGTTAACAGTAAGAAATCCCCCCCCTTCAGACACCATCAAGTCCTCACTTTGATCAACAACAAGCTCAAACCCAAGTGGGCCCCGCACGAGGGCGATGAGAGGGTGATTAACCTTCTATGTAATGCAACCTAGAACTCTTTCAAGCTTCCCCTGCTTTGTGGGATATGGGGGTTCCCGAGGGCACTAGTCCCCTTCTATTGTACCTTTGTTTCTTTATTTAATTCAAGTCCGGGAGAGTAGGCTATTGCCGAACTTCCTTTATAAACAATGGGCTGATCATACATGAACTCTTTCATGAGTCCTCTTCATGTGAAGCATTTCTAGCTTCCACATCTTCACAAGAAATGTGAATGTGATCAATGGTGCCTCTTGCACTTAACAAGGCTTGCCATTCCTCTTGGAATGGTATTACTTGCCTTCACATAACTTGCCATTACTCTTTTAATGGTCTTACTTGCCATAGTCTTTCCACTCCTCTTGGGTTGTCTTACTTGCCTCAACCTTGGTGCTTCTTGCACCTAACAACGCTTGCCATTCCTCTTAGGATGGTCTTATTTGCCTTCACATAGACTTGACATTCCTCTTGGGATGGTCTTACTTGTCTTTACATTGGCTTGCCACTCTCTTTTGGTGGTTTTACTATCCTCACCTTTGACAATACATTCACATGATTTATGCTTGGAACTTACCACCACATAACAATGTGGATTTCTCTTACCCTTTACATCGGCCCTTAGCTTTGCAAATCCACTTCTTTACCTTCTTCAACCTCAGCCATTTGTCACAATTTGCATGAGTGACTCTTCCCTCTACTATGGCACTTGCTTGTGCTCAAACCATGGGGAGTATCCTCAAGTTCTCATTGAGTCTTCAACACTTCATGGCAGCCCTTACCTTGGAGTCTTCTACTCCTCCTTTGTTGGGAAGCTCAATCCTAGGCTTCACCCTTGTCCACCTTCAGCTTGGGTTGCAATCTTTAAGTCTTCAACACTTCAAGTGTTTGAGAACCTTTCCGCTTGGGCTTCTTCCTACACTTTGGCTCCAAGCTTTGCATCCTTCCTCCATCCAAGCTTTGTTCACTTAGCTTTGGCTTATATAAATTGGAGCATTGCATTCACTTGATGTATCTAAAATCAAGAAAAAAATGCTTTTAGTTATCATAACATAAGCATATATATTTTCTTTTGCAAATCTACCTCAATGAGTTTTTTATCCACAATAAGATACATCCACAAATTTCATACATGGCAGCCTTGCATCTTAGTAATCTTTATGGCATCCAAACACATGTTCTTTCAGCTCATCTATGGCTGAACATGACCAACCTTAAAAGCTTCAATATCATGCTAACAAATCAACATAAGCATGTATGCAAATCACAAATCATTTGAGCATACTTTCAGCTCTCTTTGTGCCGATTCGTATGGCTACATACACCTACAAATTTCAGCTTGTATAGGCTTTATAAAATAGCCTATTACTCATCCATACACCATGGATCATACATATATATTCTTCTTAACCAC
>CM035429.1:29199056-29251556 GCA_020310875.1 Ceratopteris richardii
AAATGCTTTAATTCATAGCTGCCTTATCTTATAAATTAAATTTTGAATGCTTAATGAAAAGAGATTTACATTAACCACTAAGATCCAAGTAAATCTTTGAGCAGAAAAATGCGCAATTCTGAGAACTTCACTTGCAAAATTCTACATATCAATGGTCCTACTTGTCATACACACAACCTGAAGAGAATTAGATCATAAAACCTTGGTCATAGCATTATTGACTTATGAGTTAGATGTGTACAAAAGATTTCTGGATCCACATGATGAGGCTAAGAGAAATCTAAGATAGACTCGACGCTACTCTAAGAAGAAGACTCTCTGCACATCTATCACTCATAGATTTGAACTCTATTGGTTCTACTCTATTATTTTTTTGACATCATTGACTTATATGTGTACATTTGTACTCATCCCATTTCTATTACATGACTCTATCATTTTATTCATGACTATATTACAAGAATCTTCACGCATAATGTACATATGAATACAAATTATGTCCTCCTTGAACTTCTTGACTTTCTTTTGATCTTTGAACTACTTCAATCACTTCATAATCATCAATTATTGATTGGTTTGCACCAACACCTTGGGCTTTGGTATCTCATTGGAGCAAGGACGGAATTGGGTCCTGGCTAGACTCGAAAGCAAGTTAAACTATTGAAGAGGTATGCAAATCAATCTCCCTGTTCGCACATGGGTTATCAACACGTTCCTCATTTCGTCGACCATTTACTTCCTCTCTTGTTGGAGACCAAAAGAGAAAGAGCTATCCAAATTGGAAGGTATTTATAGAAACTTCCTTTGTATGGGCGACCTTAATAGGAGGGGGTGCCTAAAATCAAGTGGTCCATTTGCACTAGCCAAAGGGATAGTGGGGGTCCTAGCATTCTTGACATTGGGTGCATGGCTAACAAACTTGTGGCAAAATGGATGATTAAGGCATGGTGCAATGGGGAGGACTCGTGGGCCAAGTTGATCTTCATAAACAAGAATGCATTGACTTTTGTGGGATTCCCAAATCGAAAGAATTTTGACATTTTGGCCCTTTTGTTTTCTCTGATCCTGGTTTTCCCAAAAGGCTCAAATCTTGTGTGCTCCCTATGGAAGAGTTGGAATAAAGTCAAAAGCTTCATAAGAATCAGTGAAGATTGGAAGTGGCAGCTGCTATCAGACAGAATGACTCTATTTGGTTTCCGATCCAAGGCATCCAGAACCTGGAATCTTGGAACATTTGAAATGCCAAGTGGCTATGGAACAAAGGCTTCAAGAAATGGAAACACCTTTGGAAACAAGACACCAACCAGTGGATCAACGTCGAAGATATTGAACATAGCATCAACATTATCTATAAAGAATGGAATACTTTACAAAGTAGACATCTTGCCTGGGACCGCTCTAAAGTTTGTTTTCTCATGGGTCGTGCTCGCTTGGTCTCAAATGGCACAATGGTAATTGCCTAACAAAGATCCTAAACATCAAAGAAATCCTTGATTATTAGGTCAACCTCAACAAGAAGTGATGCCTGTCATGGACGCGGCTTCGATGGGATATGACGTTCATAGCTATCTGGAACCCTCTCATAGAAAATCAAAAAGTGTGTCCTCTTATGGAAAATTCTTCATTGAGGAATCTGGACCAACCTAAAGGCTAGCAAAATTTGTGGGGTGCCTCCGTGGTGCAAGCGTTCCTACTAGTCCATTGAAGATGTTGCTCACATCTTCTTTAGTTGTCCCAACTCCAACAGGTTCTTGCAGATTGTTGGAAAGAAAATTAGACTTTAGAAACATATCACTTGGAAACAAGCTCTGCTAGGAGAAGCAATCGGCTACTTCAGGACTCTTTGGAACGCCATCAGAGGGGAGGTCCTATGGAAGATCTGGTGGGAAAGATGTGCTTATAACTTTGGCGACTCCCCCAAAGAGTGGTTGATTGAGAAATTGTTGTTCCTCCTTGGCAAAAGAATCGCTAACTCTAAGAAATCCCCCCCTTCATGGATCATCAAGTGCTCCTTTTGATCAACAAACTTTAACCAAAGTGGGCCCCCCATGAGGCTGATGAGAGGGTGATTAACCTTCTTTGTAATGCCATCTAAACTCTGTAAAATCTACCCCTGCTTTGTGGGATTCGCGGGGTCCAGTGGGCACTAGTCCCCTTCACTTGTACTTTTCTTTTAATTAATACAAGTCGGAAAAAGTAAGTTAAGCCAAAGTTTCTCCATTTTTTTTAAATGGCCGAAGTTCTTTATTTAAACAAAAAAATAGATGAACGTGGCAATGAAATTGGAAAATATATCGAGCACAACATTTTCTGCACCGAAACTCGAAAAACCTCTCAACATGACGCGCACACTTCAAACATAGCTAAACACAGTGTTGATTTTTGATGACCGTATTGCCCGTTTTGGCCATTTTTTACCGTAAAATATGGTCAAAAAATTTATTCGACCTTCAAAAAATACATTAAAAATACAAAATACAGGTACGATATGTAGTTAGCCTTTAAAATTGAAGCGCATGGTAAACCGTCAAAATACAACACTGGCTGAACATCAAGCCGTGCGACCTCTTCCACGACGCACAATTTCTCATTGTGCTCGGCTACCATATTCAACTCGTACGTTGACGTTGTCATTATCCAGCAGACCAACTTCTTGTCGCTTGCAATGCTCGAGTGATCCTCCATATTTCCTTACTTCTTGCATCCACGACATCCAATAGATCAACTTCTGATGTGCCCACATGTCAACAAATCTTTTTTGAACTGTGTACCTTGTCCTTTATGTTTCTTTTTTATTATTGCTGTCATTGAAATGTTGAATTGCTGGTACTGAAATGTTGAACATTGACCCCTAATTAGCTGTTTTCTATAGAACCAATCGTATCATTCTTTGACTAGGTTCCTTTTCATCTTTCTATCTCCTAAGAAACGTAAATATAGAGGACCTCACTATGTAATATATTATATATATATTTTTAACCAATTGAAAATATATTAACAAATGCGAGAGTAAAGGCGAAAGGAAGTGAAAGGTCTTATCCTTCTACTTAGAGAAAATACTTGGAAAAACTAAGGAACTTTATGATGGCTTGATCTCCATCATGTGGAAGCCATTTTCTTTAAAGCTCGTTGTTCTCTATTACAAAGATTCTATGATGCCTAAATGGGGGGAGAGGTATTGGTGTTTCTCATCCTTCTATTCAAAAATTCTAGGGAAGACTCAATTGTTTATTCTTGATGTGGTGTGCCAAATTTTGTATAACATCACTCTCTCCAAATCTTGCAAAGGATCTCACTTTTGATCACATTTTCCAAACAAAAGGCGAACACTGAATAGCTTCCGCAAGCACGACTTGTTTCTAGTTGATCATCAAATTAAGCTCAGAGTGCTCTCTGACTCTCGTGTAGATAATGGAACTTCTTATGAATGAATATAATACATGTGCAATGTCTTAATACCCTTGATGAAACCTTTTACACCAAGGCATGGCTCCACAAATTTTAGCTGCTTTCACATTGGTCTAGATTCCCCTATGGAGAATTTTCAATAGAAGTATCCCTTTCTTGCATTCCATGAGAGGGCGGGAAAGATCATTGAGTTTAAAATTCCATCCAAGGATGATTCAAACACCACTTTCTAGTGAGATCTTGAAAGATCTCTAGTGGTTGTTCTCAAGATGTATTTGATCTTGCCACCATTTTCCATTTGATACCTTTAAGATTAGGAACTTCTTGAATAATAACAAGGCATCTCTCTAAATCTCCCTAAGTATTCATACATTGTCTTAAGAGCCACCAATCCTCAAATCAACTCTATGTCTGTAATCAATGTACTCAAATCTAATCAATTTTTTTTACCTTTATACCAGAGGTCCTTCCATTGTTGACAACCTGTGGACCAAAAATTTTTAGTTCCTCGCAAGCTCTCCTTTTCAATTTCCTTGATGCCAAAGATAAAAAACTAGATGAAGTCATCTTTTGTAATTCTAGCTGCCCACCTTCAATCATTGATAAGGGTTCAATGTTGCTTCATCTTATTCTAGAACAACCAAAGGAGGCCCACCAAGGGACATCCCTTTAGTGTAACTAGGATTGGTTAATAGAAGAGTGATGAGGTTAAGACCTTGCCATGTGGGGCCACCTCACAAGGTGAGATTAGAACTATTTCTAAAGGACATCTCCAACTAGGACTTCTTGTTGTTTTTCCAAGCTTTAACCATTCACTTGGATGGGAGCTTGCTAGCCATGTTTCCACATCCTCAATAACAAGACCTCTTGCCTCCTTTGGGCAATTGTACATCTGCCATTTGATCTTAGGCATTCCTCTATGGTTGGGATGAGCCATCCATATAACATTTCTATAGACTTGTTTCTTTTTGTCAACTTGGAGTTGGCAGGTCTCTTATAAGCAAAAAAAATAGATTAAGATAGTGTTGATCACCATTATTATACCTATGACATTCAAATGCATACCTTTCGGGTTTTGAAGTCTAAAATCCAACTTGTTAAGTACCCAATCCCACTTTTGGTTCATTGAGACCTCAAAACCCACATGAATACCAAGCATCATCACCACTTAGTATTAAGAAAGCTCTTGGAACGATTGGCCACACAATATCTAGGGAGGCTATCAAGAGCTCGTTCTGGACAAAAATTATTTTCACCATTTGATCCTATCCTTGAAGAACGAGAATGCATTTCATGTTTCTAGAGTTCACTTAATTTTTAGCAAGATAATGGATTCCATCCAAGAAAAAAGAAAATAGAAAAGGGGCAAGAGGGAAACCCCATATAGTCCACCTTCACATGCTAATGGGATAGCAAAGACTTCCATTTATATTCATTCTGTCTGAGTCATTGGCCAAAAAAGAGACAACCATTCTCACAAATCTAGAGCTGAACTTTGGAGAATGTGTTCTCATATGCATAAGAAGAAGCATGTAATGAGCCCTTGTAGGTCCAACACTTGTACACACAAGTACAGATTGGATTGCTTGTTGCTCTCAATTCAAAATTTAAATGGAACTTTGGCTTAAATCAATCAGACTAACCCTAAACCCTAAACCCTAAACTAACAAAAATAGACTACCTGTCCACACAGGTATGCTAAAGAACTAGGATAACTCATTGATTATAGAACCTTTGAACTATATATTTGTAGTAAAGAAATTACACAAAATAAGCTTTCCAACAAGCTATAAATCACATAATTTGGATATGTTTTGGTCAAGAAACATAAATCACCAAAATAGACTACTTATCCACAGAGGTATGTGAAAGAACTAAAAATCACTCTTGGACTCGTAACTCACATACTATAGAAAGTTTGAAGAAGATATTTGAAATAGAAAAATTACAAAAGATAAGCTTTCCAAGAAGCTACTAAAGAACTAGACTTCACTCTCAAACTGATAATGCATACAATATAGAAGCTTTGAAGGAGATATTTAACTATAGAACATACACAAGATAAGCTTTCCAATGTGTGTTTAAAGGCAAGAAATGGTTACATGTGCACTACTATATGAACTTCCCAACAAGAATGTGTATAGAGTGATGTGCGATTGGAAACAATCCATGAGAAGACAAAATGACAAAATGGCTTCTAAGACCAAATTTGGCTACTCAAGGCACTTGCCTCTTCCTCTCCTTATTTAGAACTTGCTCTGAGTCTAATTTTATAGCCAATGAGCATGTGAAGAAGTTTATGCCTTCTTCTTAACTCACCACTTACATTTGATTTCCCACTACATGCAACTCACTACAAGGCAGACATTGTATCTTTTATTCATGATGAATTTTGTCTAGATTTTTTTCATCCTTAAGATTATTTTTTTTCCTTTACCTTTACATATGGTAATTTAATCCAAGCATATCTCATGTGCAAATTTGCTTGCACATTTGTCTTCAACAGTCCCCCTCAAGCTCATTTGGGAGCTATCTTTAGCCATGTCTTGCAAATTTATCATATCCTTGAAACCTTTGAGTTTAGAAGCATCCAAGAACTTTGTAATTATGTATGCAACATGCTCTTTGGTTCTAATGAACTTTATATCCACATCTTTTCTCAATACCTTCTCCCTTACATAATGGTAGTGGACCTGTATGTGCTTATGCCTCACATGAAACATGGGATTGCTTATTAAGTAAATACTTGACATGTTATCATCGTACATAGAAATGGTTCCAACTTGCACTTCAAGATCAGCCAAAAGCTTTTAAATCCACAATTCTTCACATGTGGAAAATGCTAACCCTATATATTCAGCCACCATGGATGAAATGGCAATAGAAGGTTGTTTCTTTGAGCTCCATGTGGTAGCTTTGCTTCCTATCATGAAAACATAACTTGAGATTGATCTCTTATCTTCCTTTGAACTTACCTAATCATCACCATTAAAGCCTTTGATTTTTAGTTGTTCACCAAACTTGTAAAACAAAGCATGATGAAATGTATGCTTTATTTATCTCAACACTCTCCTCGTTGAATTTAAATATTTGTTTTAAGAGCTTGCATAAGTTGAGGAATTAAACCAACAACATAAGATAGATAAGGTCTTCTAATGTTTCCATAGATTAATGATCCTAGATACTTTTGTATTTCATTACATCTTCCAATAGTTCTCCATCATTTGATCATCTTTGAATTTGCGTCCATGGGCTAAGTGAGTGGTTTGCATTCACTTTTTCCAAATCTAAAAAGATCATTCAACAAGTACTTCCTTTGCATAAAGTAGATGCCACCTTTCCCATAAACAACTTCAAATCCTAAGAAATATTTCAGCTCTCAGAGATCTAAAATTTTAAACTCCTTACCAAGGTTTCTCTTGATATCTTTAATCCCTAGAGCATCATTCCTTACTATGATGAGATCATCAACATACATGCACATATATACCTCTCTATTTTCTTCCTTCTTCATCTACACTACTTGGGAGCACACTCTACTTTTGGAATCTACCATAGGGTACTTTTTACTAAGGAAGCATATTTTGCAACCATTTGAGTCAGTTGTTGCACCATATACTACAAAGTGATAAATATCTGACTTGTAGTTTTGGCATTTGGAAATCGTCTTAGGAATGCTATTTTCAAAGCATCATATGTAGCAAAACAATTTGGCGAAAATTTGGTTAGCCGTCAAACGACTTCTCTTCTAAGGATAACCTAAAACACTTCAAAGTTCCTATCATCATCCTGATTTCCCTCCAAAAAATCATATTGTGTATCAAAAAGACGAACATGTACATCATGGTTATCATCAATTCTGCCACTAAAGCGATTAAACTACATTTTACTAATTCGGTGCATTGGGGCCGCCATGCGAATCGAAACTTTCTAGCACTTCCACTCTTCATCAACAAATATCCATGGGTATTCATCTTCTTCAATCTTTGTTCTATTGTGGGACTCTGTCTCATATATTACACCAACTTGCCTTCGTAGTACCATCAACTTTTCCCCTAGCTGCTCCATCTAGATAGAACCCTAGAGGCCCATTTCCACATCTAGATCCCATGGTCTTCTCTCTTGCTCCCTATTTGATTCCTCCCTGGCCCAGCATCCTTCTACGTTGCTTGCTTGCAACGTTTCGACCTCAAAAGCTACATGCACCTCTAGTGGAACATGCTTGTCGTGTGAAAATGGTGCTCTTGATTGTTTACCAAATTGACATGTTGCACATACCTTTTGCATTTCTGAAACTTTGAAATTCGGTAGTCCATTGAAAATCTCCTTGGACTGCATCAATTTCAACCTCTGCAAGGTTGCATTTCCAATCGTTTATGCCAGATCTCTATATCAACAATAACTTATGCACCTTTTGCAAATATGGCTGCATTAATTTAATGAATTTTCACATTTAAGGTGAACATCCTCCCCATTTTGTTTCCTTTGGAAATTGATTGTCCATCATATTTATACTCTTCTACATATAACCCATTAGCATTAAACCTGACTTATAATCCCTGGTACCCCATTTTTCCAACGAGACCATATTCCTTATTAAATTTGGAACATGCAACACATTAGCAAGATGTTTTACCTTTCCTTCCTCCATAGACAGTGCTTTGTTTCCTATATGCTCAACAGGGTGTGATGTGTCATCACGTGTTTCAACATATCCAAGAACTAGCAATTTTTGCAAACTACTAAACCTTTCTGCATGACTGGTCATGTGATTTGAAGCACCTAAATCAACATATGAGACATTTCCATTCGATTTCAAAACATTAGCAGACATCGTATTCATTATGTGATGTTGAACCATGAAGAGCTTCTTAGAATCATGCACACTTGTGGATGCCTAGTTGTTTTCTTGCCTTGTGTTATTTTGATTCTTCAACCTGCAATCACATTCAAAGTGTCCAGATTTACCACAATTCTAGCATCCTTTACTATCATTACTTGAATAATTTCTTTGGAAATTTCTATAGCCTCTTTGGCTCCCCCTGCCTCAAAATTATCCTCTACCTCCTCCAGGATTTTGATGTTGACCATGGTCTTGGTTACTGTTTCCCCTTCCACTTATGAAGCCTCTCCCTCTGCCTCTTCATTTTCCATAGTAGAATACCTGCTCAAAACTAGGTTTTCCTTGGGAGATCAAGTCCTCACCAAGATTCTTTTCTTCAATTATCAACATGGGCACCATATCAAAAGAATTCGAAATATTTTCCCTGGTTTGAATAGATGTTCTGAACTGCTTATATGCAACTCTTAAACCACGAAGGCACACTTACACCTTATCATCATCATCATCATCTACATTCACACCAATAGATGCAAGTGACTCACATATGCTTTTGATTTCAAGGTGTAGTCACTTATCGACATGCCCTTTTTCTCAAAAGTATGTAGCTCATTCTTGAGTTGCAATTTTCGTGCCTTTGTATTCGTCTCATATAGAGTGACCAAACAGTTCTAAGCCTCTTTTGGAGTCTTGGCATCATGTATGTGTCTAATCATGCTATCCTGTATGCTAAAAGATAGCCAATACATTACCTTTTGTGCTTCTTGATTCCATTCCTCATATGCTCTTAAGTGGTTCGCATTCCGATTACTCTTTGGTAACTATGAAGCATTTTCGTTCTCTCCTTCCATGTACTTCCAGTAGCCTTTTCCCATCAAGAGATTCTTCATTCTGAATCTCCAAGCATGGAAGTTATTCTTGTCCATCTTGTCGTTCATAAGTTGACTCTTTACATTTATAAAACAATTCAAACCACTGCAAAACACTACAACCAGTACTTCTACTTGAACACTATCGCACTATGAAATGACAATTCGATCTTAACGAAACATAGTTTTCATGTATCAATAGTACATGGAATTGCCATTTATACAACAATTCAAACCACTGCAAAACTCTACAACCATTACTTCTATAAGCATTGGCATTTGTTTTCATGACAGTTCTATAAGCATTGCATTTGCCATTTATACAACAATTCAAACCATTGCAAAACACTATAACCAGTACTTCTACTTGAACTTTATCGCACTATGACATGACAGTTAGATCTTAGAGAAACATAGTTTTCATGTATCAATAGTACATGGAATTTCTTGAAATTCTAGATCTAGAATATATGAGTGTTGCAAATAGGATGCAACTTACAATTTTGCATTTAAGTGACCTGGTTTTCTTCTGGGCCCCACCTTGTGGGCTCAAAATGGAGGTCATGATGGCTTTGAAAGCTTGATCTAAAAAAATTGAGTGACCCTAAAGGGATAACTTCTTGAAAATATTTTGACGCCTTCTACCTTCACACCAATTTTCATAGCAATCAAAGGCCATTTGTAAATCGCGCTACAAACGGCTTTCTCCACACCTTCTCATGTACTCTTGAGCTTCGGCCTTCTCCATGAGCTCTCTACAGCCACACTGGCTTTGATACCATGTCATGAGGAAGGAGATAAAGAGGAGAACTCATGCACACACTCTCACAATCAAAGAGAAGCACACACACACACACATAGATTGAGGCAAGGAAGAATGATCTTCTTCTTCTTCTTTTTATATTACATAAAAGTAATGTACAAGAATGACCTAAAACAACAATAGAAAAATTGCAATATATAAAGAACAATACATAAGGAAAATTCTAAGAATGTGTGAGTTGGCAAGAAACAAATGTGCCATCACTCTCAGTAGACAAATCTAGTAAAGCTCAATGAAGTATCCCTGACATATAATAGCATGACCACTATACATGTCACGGAAATGAAAAAGTTATACGTGTAATCTTGGATCACCACATGTTGAGCTTGATATCTCAACATTTAATGCTTGCTTCATTGTCACTTCCTACAATCAAGTCATCAACATAAAAGAACACAATTATGATGCCATCATCACCCTTCCTTGCATATAGTGAATGATTTGCATCACACATAGAAAACCCAATGGTGGTTAAGTAGTTAGCAATCCTTGCATGCCAAGCATGAGGGGCTTGTTTAATCCCATACAAAGCCTTTTGTAACGTACAAACATATTCTGGGTGCGTTGAATCTTAATATCGTTGTGGCTGGTCCATGTATACTTCTTGTAACTCATCATGTAGGAAAGCATTCTTTACATCCATCTAATGCAAAGTCCATCCTTATGTTGTAGCTAATGCAACAACTGTTTTGAAAGTAGAAATTTTGGATATAGGCTGAATGTTTCCTCATAATCAATGCCATATTTCTATGCATATCCTTTTGTACCAATCATGCTTTGTACCTACTTATGCTACCATCAACATTGTGCTTTACCTTGTAAACCCACTTGCAACCTATGGATTTCTTTCCTTGCCATAATGGAACCAGCTTCCATGTATCGTTTCCATAAAGGGAAACCACCTCCTCATCCATAGCTTTTTCCCAATCTACATTTCCAATTGCATCTTCAAAACAAGAAGGTTCTACATCTTGTAATACCTTGGTCATGTAGGTATAATGAGGAGCTATATAACTGTCATACCTCAATCATTGCATAGAATTCCACACCCTCCCAAACTTTCTTGGTCTGTGTCACTTTTCCTTGTATCATGAGCATGTGCCTTTCTAACTCCTAGAGTCTTTACAAAGGGAAATCCAAGTTCCTCATCACACCTCTTCTCTGAACCGCTACTTTTTTGAAGCACATGAACACTTTGGACTTTGCTTTCAATGGATACACCCATGCATGCTTGGAAAAATCATCAATGAAAGCCACAAAGGTGTTTGCATAGGACCACAGAGATCACTATGAACAAGCTATAGATCAAGAAGAATCTGTTACCAGTTTCAGCTTTAGGCAAGATTAGCCTTGCTGTGAAATTTTTTGATGAAATATGTACAATTCATGATCTCTCAAATGGCAACCTGATTATTGCTTGTGGCATTTTGTGTTGTGGGATGTATAAGCTCATGGACTATGAAAAATCTGTGAATGATCTAGCATGAGCAGTACATGATTCTAAGGCAATGTGAGATGCAAGCTTGGGCATGCACACCCGATAAACATGTTTGTGAAGGCTATATTTCAGGCCAAATGTAGCATTCCGTTCCTGTCCAAAAGATGGTTCAGTTCGAGTTACTCAGAAATTGTAGCTTGTTCACAGTGATGTTTGTGGTCCTATGTAGAACCCTCTTTAGGAAACTATCTTAACTTCGTGACTTTCATCGATGATTTTTATAGGCATGCATGGGTATATCCATTGAAACAAAAGTCCAGAGTATTTATGTGCTTAAAACAGTTTTTGGTTTTGGCTCAAAATCTGCCAGCATGTAAAATGGGGACCCTCCATTTTGATCGAGGGGGGGATATATGTCTTCTAACTTTAATGCATTTTTTGGTTTAAGGTGGCAAGAAAACATCAGTGTACAATGCCATATACAGCTCAATACAATGGAGTTGTTGAATGGAAGAATAGGTCACTCATGGAGATGGCGAGGTGTATGGTCAAGAGTCAAGCTTTACCACATAGTTTTTGGCTTGATGTTGTTATGTGTGTAGCATGTGTACTTAATAGGTGTCCCACTAAAGCATTGCAATCTATCACTCCATATGAGGCTTGGCATGGTTATAATCCATCTGTTGCTCACCTACGTGTTTTTGGTTGTCTGGCATATGTATTAGTGTCTGAACAACTTCGTAGGAAATTGAATGATAAAGTAGTGAAATGTATTTTTGTTGGGTACAGTTCTAAATTAGATGCAACTCTGTCGTATCGTACTCATTCAGGATCTCATTGTGCCTCTTTTGCATGAGATTGCTATGCTATAGCTGCCTCTTGTCTCTATTATGAGAATGAGCCTGTTTCGTTTGATGAAGCACAAAAGACTCAAAATTAGATGGATGTTATGCAATTTGAATATGATGCTATAATGAAGAATGTGACCTGCCCCTGTCAAGAAGGCCA
This sequence comes from Ceratopteris richardii, assembly GCA_020310875.1. Classification (NCBI taxonomy): domain Eukaryota; kingdom Viridiplantae; phylum Streptophyta; class Polypodiopsida; order Polypodiales; family Pteridaceae; genus Ceratopteris; species Ceratopteris richardii. Next base: position 29,211,443 of record CM035429.1, read on the forward strand.
TTCGCACTAAGTGGGTATACAAGCTAAAGCATAAGCATGATGGAAGAGTTGATAGGTATAAGGCTAGGCTTGTTGCAAAGGGTTATGTGTAAGAAAGGGGCATTGTTTTTTATGAGACCTTAATTGCACCTACATGTCGAATGACTACTTTTCGTAGCATATGTGCACTAGTAGCTCATTGGTTGGAATGTACATCAGTTGAACATTAAAACTGCATTTCTGAATGGTGACTTGCATGAAGAAGTGTACATTTTTCATCCCTGTGGATTTGTGTAGAAAGGGCATGAAAGTCAGGTGTGCAAGTTAAAGATGGCATTATACACTTTAAAGCAAGCACCATGTGCTTGGTATGAAAAGATACATGCCTACCTGGTTGCACATGTTTTTGAGAATAGTCCAACTGAGACCTTATCTTTGTACATTCTAGTGGTAATACATTCAGTATTGTGTGTTGTGCTCCAAGCTTTTTCTTCTTCCTTGTGCTATTCATGTGCTTCCGTAGACCTTGAACTCCAACATTCATCTCTACCCTAGTGAAATTTCAAAACCCATCAATATTCCCAACAATATGAATATTTACCTGCTAAGAAGCACCAAAAAACCATCATTGATCAAGAATTACTGGGTGGTCCTGATGATGGCCTTGAAAGTGGTCTTAGAGTTGTTGATTTTAGAACTAGAGGGAATGTAGAAGATGTTAAGGCATCACCAAAAGATTGAAATTCCAGTGCTATCATTTGGGACAAAAGCATTCGTTTCATCCATGAAGTGACCTAAAAACATTGGGTTCTAGCTATGGGGAAGAAAGAGTCTGTGAATCTTCCCAAGTTGAGCATTATGTTGAATCGAGCAGTTGAGGCCATTAGTGGCAATAGCATACAAAAGCAGGGTAGTCATGTCTAATCGACCTTTTTGATCAGATTACACATGTGATTTGGTTGTTAATGTTAATACACACCAAAATGTTACCTAAGAGCATTGTGATCATCCTAATGAATCTCAATCCACATTCAATATCCTTCAAGGACTACATAATGAAGTCCCACTCCAAGCGATCTAGGCCTTTGCAACATCAATCTTGATAAAAAGAACTTCTTAGAATGAAGGCTTAGCACATTCCACACCTTCCCACATATTGATAATGGCCTCCAAGATGGATCGACCCTTAATGAAGCCCTTTTAGTCTTCATGGATCCAATATTAAAGATGGCATGAGATCTGATTAGCTAGGACCTTCACAAAATGTTTATGGACAGTCTACAACATCCTAATTGGCCTCTATTTTCCAAACTTGTTTTGAATATCTTTATGTCAATCCATTTTTTAACACATTTATTGAGGGGGTTATGTTAAGCACCAAACTAAAAGGCTTCTTGCCAGAAGAAATGCAAAGGTCTCACCAACACATTCTTTAATGTCTTGAAGAACTCATTAGTCAGATTGGCTAGACCCAAGCTCTTCCCATTGGGATGGAAATCAATAACCTCCCCAATCTCAACATCTCAGGTAGGGAGTCTAAAAGGTAATACAAACCTACGAAAATTTTCTTAGACGTGATGCTAGCGATGGGATGCATGTTGTCATGTCTTGATGAGGACATTGGAGTGGAAAAGTTGAGTGAATTAGCTTGCAATAAATTCCATACTCTCCTCAATTGAGTTTCATTGAACTTTCTTGTTGTCAATCACATATGAAATCTCTTCCTTAAGTTGTTTTTTCTTCAAGAGTTTACATATTTCTCTTATAGGTTTATCCGATTTCCAAGCCTAGAATTCTTTAAAGTAAATTTGTAGATACTTTCCTTGGATTTCTTCTTCATATTTGAGCTTGCTTCTGGTTTTTAGGAGATTGACCTATGGGTGAACCTTACCTTTGTTCACTTCCGCTTCAAGGTGTTGAATCCAACAATACATATTTTCTTTTCTTGTGCCATGGATATTCTGAATCTCCCTTTGAGCCTTGGTAAGTAGAAATTGGGATTGTTTGGCAGCCTTTTTGTAGCACTTAGATGATGATTAATTGCTATCAAAAGACTCAATCAATGTTGGAGTGATGATTTGCTAGATAGAAGGAAGGAAGATGATTGAAGAGTTGGTATGAAACCAGGGAGCTTTCTTGTGACTCCCCAAAAAGCTTAAATGCTTGAATCACAAGATAATGATTTTAGAGAACAAGGCCTTTGCATTGAGTGCAAGAAGGGGAACCAAGGAAATCAATGGTATTATGAGATGGATAGAATCTCTCAACTATTAATTTCTATAGTTCCATCATCGACTCAAGGTTTGACTAAGAGAAACCATTAGCATCTTTGACATCTACCAAATCATGGTGGATTTTCTCCTCACCATCAATGATCAAACCTCTTTGGTTTCATCTATTTGAATGGCCTTCCAACACGTTGAAGTACCTTCAAAGGATAATCCCCAAGGGAAGGGAGTCTTAGTCCAATCACGTATCCAATCTCTCTACGTCTTGATTTTGCGCATACATAAAAAATATAGTGAACTACATAGGGCTTCTAAAAGAAGTCGCTATCCATGAATGATTATGGCCCATCACCATCTGCACTATAGTCCTATCAGGTCACTGTAAACCCTTTGATAGTGCCACCAGTTCCCCTTGATTGATCTATGGAGAGCCAGCAATGGGACAAATAAATACTCTTGAGATTTTAATGTAGATCCTCACCATCAATTTTGATCACCTATAGGAAGATAAAGTTTGGGTGAACATGACTTAAAGGTTTCTTGAACTTTGCCCATGCATATCTACTTTGCAAAGAATACACATGGATTTATTCATTGAATGTGGTTTTAGCTCTCATCCATGCTTACATATACACTCAGTGATTGTCCATGTAACTAAGTGATTGTGACATGGCAAAGAAATAAGTCATATGGAGAGCTATAGGTTCTTGCTTTTCATGGGCTCTTAGCCTTTTGATCTTTAATTTGTGCATTGCAGGAGAAGAAAACTCTTCTTGAGGACTTGATGAGCAAGTCTTGTAAGATTGGATGCTCCCTAAAGTGGAAACTAAAAGTTGAAATAAATGTTTACTATCTACTACAGTCTACTTGTTGTGTATGTTTAAATTCTAGTTTAAGCCTTGGGAAGGCATTTCTAGCCTTACAAAGGGCTGCACCGTGGGATGTATGTGGGGCTGACTGCCCCTCAAGGGATTGTGTCACTCGGCATTGAAGATCTAAAGAACTCAAGACCTAGTATAGATTTGTAGACGTGTAGATCTAGAGACTTGAAGATTTGAAGACTGACGACTTGAGAATTGGACTAAAGAGCTGCATATTTAAATTTGTGAAGACTCAAGCCTGGAACAGTTCTCCTATGTTTGATCCTCCTGTCGTAGCTTTGTCGAGGGTGAAAAAATCTGGGGGGGAGAGTGTTGGCTTATTGGGGTTGCCCATGATTTCTCTTGTGCATAGGCACCCCTTTAATACTCAAGAAATATCCTCTTTTTGTGTAATGGAGAAGTTTCCATTAATATTTCTCTAACACTATGGTAGAGAAGCCTTGGAAAATAGCTTAGTTTTGCACATATATAGAAGCGTACATGTGAAAATCCCACGCATGCCCTTTGTTGGGATTTGTTGGTTACAAAAGAGGTCTTGGAGTCTCCTAGAAGATATTTTAGTTAGAGATATTCCCTTTTTTACTTCTCAAAACGAGCACATGGGGAAATGTCCTTAGCCTATATAGAGCCTCATTTTTGTAAAGAGGGGGGGCTTTAGGTTCGACGTGATCTCATGTGTATATCTTTTGAATGGAAAGATACTCTCTTTTACTCATAGACTATGTAAAATTTTCATATTTTGTCTTTGTGAATGTGAGAGAGTGAGGTGTGTGTGCCCATGCATGTCTCTCCTTTGTGAGAGTAGAGTAGTTGCATTACTTGTATTTTGCACATGGACAAGGATCCTCGAGACCCTTCTCTCCATGTTATCAAGCATGTGGCATAGCATGAGGATAATGGCCAATGGCTTGATCATGTTGGAGGTTCGGTTGGATGAAAAGAGAGTCTATCTTGAACCTTCCTTCTTGCTTCCATGCAAGTTGCTGTGGGCCTTGGAAGTACTACTACAACTTCAACAAGGTGGTTCACCATTGGTTTGAGGGTGATAAGTGATATGTTGTTACAAGAGTGTTTCCTTTTTTTACTACTACTTCCAAGTCAAACTCCATCAATTATAGCAACTAGTACACTATGTGACTTTTAGTACAAGGTTTGTTTACTAGGTAAAGCAATTCTTGATGGTCAACAAAAAAATTGAACTTTTTTGACCAATAGATAATGATGAAATTTCTTCACCACATACACCATTCTTAAACTTTCTCATTCTTTGATGGTATGATTTCTTTCTACAACATTCAAATCTCTTCTAGGATAGGAAATCATAAAATTAATGCTGCCCTCAATCATACGTTTTGCAAGAATGCATCCCATAGAGTAATTTGATACCTCCAAATGAGCATAGAATGGTTGACTCAAAACTTGTGCTTTTAGGATGGGAGTAGAGCTCAAGTGTTTCTGAATCCTAGGAATTATTCTTCACTATCATCATTCCACTAAAAGTGGGAAAGCAGTCTATAAAGTGGTTTTGGGATAGTTAGAAATATGTGCTTAAGACATCTATAATATCAACAATGCCCCATGAAGGATTGAGCCTCATTGGCAATTGTAGGAAAAGGCAATTCCAAAATCATCTTCACGTCATCTCATGTGTAGATATCCCATTCTTGCACACTATATGACTCTTAGGATTTCTCCTTACATGACCATGAAAATAAACTTTTCAAGTTTTAGGCAAACCTTGCAAGTTCTTCACTTATCAAAGATCTTTTATGGAGTGGGAATATGTTATTTTCGTTGATCTCAATATCAACATAAATCATCCACATAGAATTACATGCATTTCCATAAAAATTATTTCAGCATGTGATACATCAGACTTTAAAATCTAAGAAGAGCATTGGCCAAGACGAAAGACATGAAACAAAATTCATATATGCCCCATTGATTGGAAAACGGCATCTTGTTCAGGTCTTCTAATGCACTGGCCCCTTGGTTATAGCTTGAGAAACCATCAAGGCAGCTATAGAATTCCTTGCTAGCAATGTGTTACAATAGATGCTCCATAATCCAAAGTGAAAAGCTATCTCTGATTATAACAATGTTTAAATTCTTTAGATTGATGCACATCCTCAACTTTTCATTCTTATTTGGCACTACCATGATGGGAAACACCCATTTGATGTGCCCTATCTCATAGATAAATCTTGTAGCTAACAACTTGTGAATCTCTTCTTTGATCTTGGTTGAGTAATTATCATCATAGGTGTATGGCTTTTGTTTACTTAGCGTCACATATACAACCATGGGGACTCTATGAGAATAGATATTGGGGTCAACATGCTTAAGATCTATGTATATCCAAGCAAAAACATCTTGATATTCTCTCAATAAAGTTAGCAACGCTTCTTGTTCCCCATAAGTTACATAATTGCCAATGAAGTTACTATGTTCTTCTCCTTCTTCAGTTATTACAAACACCTTCTTGGTTTCTTCTTTATTATCATAAGCTTGTCCTACAATAGCTTCTCATATTGTCATCACTATTGATATCTTCATATCCTCAACTTGGTATTTCTTGAGGTGTTCTTGAGTTTCAAAAAATTGAGAACCTTTTCCTTCCTCATCTTTTGTTTCCTCCATACCTTGTGCAAGCATGTTCTCCTCAGCCTTTGTAGCTTCCTCTCCTAGAGGAGATGGTAGATCATCATGCCCTAGGAAGTGACACACTTGGCATTCTTCTTCCTTAACTTCTATTTGTGGTGGGGGTGAAGCCCTTATTTTCTCTAAGAATGCTTCTTCTAAATCAAAGAGAGTTTTGTTTATTATGGGTCTACACTCTAGGATGGATCAAAAGCAAGAATGAGTTTTAGTTGTCTCTAATACCTCTTCCAAAATGTAAATCTTGAAGAAATCATAGCCTTTTGCATTCCAAAATTTAGTCATGTTTTTCTCATTTACTAACACGTTGTGTAGCCAAAATCTGCATCTACTAATACGGTTCAAATTCTTCATCATTGGAGAACCTTTGCATGTAAACAAGATGTTTGATTGTTCTATTGAGAGGCTTGTGTATGTATTATTTCCCTTTGTACCTATGTTAAACTTCTTATATGGTTGCTTTATAAACCCACAAGTTAGTGTCTTCTTCCATGTAGATGTGACCCCTTGAATGCATACTATGTATAGAGTTCATCTCTTCATCCTCATGAAAGGCTTCCCATTGTAGTCAAGTGATGTCTCAAAAAGAGAAATATTTTAGATTAATGTTTGTAGTCACATTGAATTAATGCAAGTATGATTAGAACCCCAATCGTGAACCACTTTGAGAGGTCTCATGAAAGGTCTTCTTAATATGTTAATTTCATAATTTCTTACCTTTCAAAGTTGAAAAGTATCCAATGCATATTCAGATTTAACTCCGTAATTTAAGATTAATATTACCTCTAAAAGTCAAAGAGGATGCTCTACATGTTCATTTGCTAATTGTAACTTCATTTATGTGGGCAGAGAGGAAAGCTTTCCTGATTTCTTTGAAAACTCCTTAGTAGTTCTGGCTGCTCCTACTCTTGATCCTTATATTGTTCCCATTGTGTAATCATTATAGAGGATATGAAAACAAGTGTTGCCCTTATCACCTTCACTGTAGTCTCCAATTGTATCTAGTGGAATTTACTTTTCACAAGAGCTAGCTTGAATAGAAGCAATTTCTAATTGGGCTTCTTCATGTGGATTCACTCATTTGGCTAGCATTTCCCAAAGATGAGGTTCTAATTTTATCAAATCCTCTAAGGTTAGCATACATCAAACTCTCATCTTTATCATGGCTTTTATCTTTGATGTGTTTGGCTCCTTTCCCCTAATGCAACCTTTTCTTGTTGTCGGTGCTCTCTTGTATTCTATTCTAGCTTGATACTCCCCCATGTAGTTTGGAAGAGTGTGTAGACTCAAAGAGTCTTCCTTTTGCATGCTGAAGTTTTGAGCATCACCATAATAAGATCCTTCAATATGTTTTTCTCCATGTACCATGACTATCTCAGGTATAGGAAGGTTGGTATGGCGCTTGTTTTTCCATCTTATTTCATGAACTCTTTTGCACAGTTCTCAAGGCCAAGCTTCATCCATGTTTGGGAAATGGTTTTTGGGATGTTTTCTTTTGTTTCTAGTACTACTGGTATGTGAGGAGCTTCTTGATGGAAACCAAGGTGTAGTTGTAGTTTATCTTTGTGTGCCACTTGTTGAGTGAATTCCTAGAGCTAAGGTTTTGGAGTTATGGTATTGGTATGGCTATGGGAACTCTTTTTGACATAGCTTGAACAACATGTACGAGTTTCTTGCACAAGGCTAGACATTTCCTTTCTAGGTCTCATCTAGGGTACCAATCTTCATGGTGCTCTAAGTTGGGTTATATGGATATTATCCCTTGATATGCTTCTAAGAACATATTAAGTCATCATGCATATGATATGCTAGAATCGATCCTACTTAGTGCTTTATCTAAGTTCTTTTAGGTTCATCTAGAAGTGGTCTCACTTGAGATGATGAATGTGCATAGTTTTCGAGAGATTCATTGAGCACTTTTTTTTCTTTCTCTTTTTGTAAATGTTCTTAAAGGTTCATCATTATTTTTCTTCACTTTTATTTGATTTTCCCTTTCCTACCTTTCCATGTTTGCGTTCTCTTTCTTATGGGACCCTCACACTTATCCATGGTGTCCTCTATAATTCTAGGATTTTGATCTTTTTTGTTATCATGAGATGGATTGAAATTTTCAAACATAATTTGGACCACCTAATGTTGCATTTGAGCTCTCCTCACTACTTCCAGTGGTATTGAAGCATCTTTCCTTGTAAAGACTTGGGCCACTAGCTATGTGATGTTTATCTGAGTGGTCTTTCCTTTGTTAGGGCTTTAGGGCACTTCCTAAAGAGAAATCCACACTGGATTTCAGAACCATTTATAGCCTAGATGCTTGATAATATTTGCAACAATTATGGTCTTGCCATGGATCATGAGGTGCATGAGGGTATAGCTTGGCTCAAAACCCTAGAAGGTTTCTTCCATGTTGTAGATTGTAATGAGATTCAATCATGATGTGATTTGTGAGTTTTTGGCAATATTGACAATATTGCAATTCTATTCTAATAGTTTGGGGTTGGTCTTTTCCAAAAGTATGACCTTGACTTGGATGGTATCCTCTATAATGAGAGTATCTTCTGATTGGTTGCACACCTTGAGGTGCATTTTTTGGTATACTTGGGTGCCTGATAGCAACATTTCAATGGCTTTGCTACCATGTTAGCAACTTCAATGGAGGGTAGATGTGAACCACTTCTCATAGAAGAGTCAGATGTTGTGGGTAAATATGCAAGCTTTAATTTTTTTTTCAATTTTCTTCCAAGTCTATAAATTCTTTCAAACATGCATCAAGTGTTTGAAAGCACTTTACATAGACAAATGGCTACAAATCACTATTAAGGAGTCCATACAAGAAGGATTAAATCTGCTTTTTTAAAGAAGCAAGCTCCCTAATTGGACATCTATCCACATACTATTTGAACCTTTGAGCGGCAAGCATTACACTCTCATGGCTATGTGCGACTCCTTTTTTTTAGAACTCACCAATGAATTCATCTAGAAGATGGCAAACATCTCTAAATGTATAGCTATCCAATGGTTGGAACCATATCAAATTTTCTCCTACCGATGTGAGCCCAAAGGTTTTGCATTTTCTGCTATCAAATTCATTATGAATAATAAGACTCTCCCACATGATAATAAGGATAAACCATTCCACCATAATGAATTTTCATGCATTTGGAAAATTGAGATGGAAAAAGACTTCTATCATCATCTTTTGGTCTTACAAGTGGAAATCGATGAGATTTTTTTGCATGCATTTTGGATTAGGAGGTCTCTTCCTTTTTCCATATCTAATTTGAGGATTAGAAATTCTTGCTCCAAAACCATTTCTTTATTGCTATTCTAGCACAACTAGGAATGTGGGATCACTCCCCATCTAGTTTCTTAATTCTCATGAGTCTTCACTAGTCACTAGCTTACCTTGACTCTTACATTCCTACTTATTGAGAGAGAAGACAAGTTGTCTTGGATATGTGAATTTGACTTTATCCTCATCTAAAACTTTCTAATATACTTTTTTCTTTTGGTATATGTATGTCATCACAAACTCGTTTGCAAGATCTTTCATCTCTTGTGGTATGACAAAATTAGATCCTTCCTCACTAGAAGATCCAATAGTCCAAAAATTTAGGTATGTTCCCATCAAAAGGTAGACTTGCTTGAGTGTAGATCCAATCAATACTTTATCCACATAGAGTATCCAATTCATGATGTATTTTCCATAAGGAGTATTCACTAACTCCTCCACATCAGCCTACTTCTCAATCTCTAATTCTCCCACATCATATATGCAATCTAGATTGTCACACACCACATACATGGTGGCTTTTGTATCTAAATAGTGACCTTCAATGAGACTCTCTATCGGTTTTCTTTAAGGAGTACATATGTGAGAAGATCCCAAGCATACCATGTTGTGATTTAATTCATCCAAGTAGACCATGACTCCACGAGCATTGATGCAAAAAAATTCTAGAGAAGTATGATACTTACTCCCGACTTTAGACATAAACTCTTCAATAAAAGGCACTCCATCCATATTGTATGAGCACTCCATGACCTCAATGGAATTCTCCAAATCACTAGACTCACTAAATTTAAGTTTCCTAATAGGAAGTTGATTCACACTCTCCTTTTAAGAGAGTTTGATCAAAGATTTAACTTTATGTTGTAGTGTTTGTCCCAACCTTAAGTGCATTTTTCAATTTTCACATCATTTGGTGCTTTCATTTATGAGTTATGAACTTTTTAGGATTTCTACTACCCAATTTGCATTTCTAGTGTTTTAGTTGTCCAAATTATGCGGGGTCAATTGTGTTAGAATCATAATTTACCAAAATGATTCGGAATATCTCTTTGTTATTTGAATTCCTTGAAAGGTGGTTAGTAGCATGGTGCCTCCTCTAAAAACCCTCATTTATGATATGTTCTATTTTGCACCCATTTCCCACTCGATCTAACTCCCTAGCCGTATAGAATAGAGGAGAAGGACTAGAAATATGCAAATTTTATTAAAATGTCTCATGAAAAATAGCATTTCTTGACATATATGATTTCCCTAGGAAATTATGAGGTCTCATGGCAATTGTGATGCCCTGCATGCAAAGAAAATTTGTGATGTGTGCTGGCAATAGGGAGGGCCCCACATGATGATGGTGATGTACCAATTGCAGCAGGACAATGGCTCTACTATACATTGGTAATGTTATGAAGACATGATGTTTCTTAGTTGTCAAAATGAGACATCATGATTTTGCAAATCATGATCCTTGAGAGCAATTGCAATTTCTAATCACAATTGTGATTTCTTGATGGTGAGGAGCCCTGATGCCCTTCACCAATCATGGTTTCTCCAGCCTACAATTCAATCATAGTGCCCCTCAGTAGTCATAATGGTCCTTATGTTGACGATTTCCCATGACATTTGAGCAAGATGGTGGCCCCTACCACATGTAATTTCTTGCCCATTTCTTGTGTTGTCTTGCATGTAGATAAAAAATATGCAAAATATTTACAAAAGATCTAAATCTTTTTTGAAAAATGAAGTATAAATTTTCAAAGCTCACTACTCACTCGATACATCTCCTTTAGCTACGAAACTTTCACAGAAGTTATATCTTACCTCAAAGAAGCTATTGTGAAATTTCCTAAGATTAGAATGACTGCACAAGTGGTGTCAAACTATTGAATTTCTCTTGTCTCTCCTCTTCCCACTATAACTCTCTATCTCACTCTTTCTTAAAAATGAGAGCCGATTCTAGGCAAATTAACATGGAAGAATATGAATGTACCTTAGTAATTGAAATTTGATGCACCAAATAATCTCCCTTAGCTTTCAAAAGCCTCTAACTTGCTCCAAAGCTTCAACTTTCTACTCCTAAAGCTCAAAAGGCTCAAAGAACACTAAAGATCATGAATTTTCTAAAGAAAATTACAATTTACCTTGCCAAATAGAGATTTCTTGAGAAAACCTTGTTGTTCAAACACTTACAAGCATTGAATCTTCCTCTCTTAACTCTAATACCAACTTAGATGAAGAATCCTCAACAATGGCAGCAAAATGTTTTTGCATTGTAGTTCAAGTGGGCAATTGAAACACCTAAATTATCAATCTGAGTACCTTACCCTATTGAGGGTATGGAAATCAAGATAGAAAGCTATGGAAGTGAAAGAAAGGAGAGGAAATTGGAGAGAATTATAAGTTGAGAGTGTTGCATAACTTCTAGAAAAGATATCTCTTCATGCATGAGAGATCTCACCTATACACATACCAAAATAAATTGAAGGTTGTACATGTTTCTGTACTCAAACTTGCAAAATGGACAACATACAAAGAGAAAATAGGATTTGAAACTTTGATTGGATTGAACCTACATCACATTGTAGATCAATATGCACATATGGATCCACCAATGCATAGAAAATGTCTTTCAAGGCTTGCACATTCCCTTGGAACACTCATTTCTCACCATAGGCACATCCATGGAGGAAACAGAAGAGAGAAAAATGTACGAAAAAGGAGAGTTGTGATATTTCCAAAAGCTCTCTATTCATCAAGTGACAAAGTTTTACAAAATTGAGCAATAGTTGAGCTTTATACAAGAAGAATCGGCCTTGTCTGCACCCGAAAGTGGTCACTCCAATTAAAAATAGTATTAGATTACTCGTTACAACTATTCTAACTAATTTAAAGTGAAGTAGTTACAATTGTAAGCTTTCGTAGACTCTTGGAAATTACAAAACTAAATACATCCTTATGATTTTAAGGTTTTAATTTGATTGGAAAATATTACAAAAATGTATGGGGATTCCAAAAAAAAAATTGTTCGATTTTTTGGCATAACTTTGCTTCAACTTGCATCCTTTTCAGGCTTTATTCACTATTGTATCTTTAATCTTCAATGATGTAGTTTACATTTTTTGTGACACTTCTTCCTTCACCTTGTGGACCATCCTCAAGGTGGAGGATAAAATATACTTCCTACCAAAGATCTAACTAATTAGCAAGACCACCATGGAAAGAGAGAGCATTCTCCACCCAACAGAATCCACCCATATATATACCTCAAGGCCAAGGGGATGCACGTCCTTGGATAGTTCCAAGTCTCCCTCATGTGGACACTTTCGTGAGGTCCAACTAAATGTTATCATATGGATACATAATCAAATGAGCCTTATTCTCGCATGTACACCCTAAGGTGGCACTATAAGAAGATTTTCCAAGGATTAAGGTATTCAACCCTTATGATCAATTAGCCTTAAGGGTGAATTGAATAATTCAAGGGTTCAAGGATTATACTTGGAGGTACTTTCCCAAGGGTTTTTATAAAACTCGAGGGTACCTCCAAGCATTTTAACACTTGGACCTATAATTATACAACATTATTCCCCCCATAATACATTTTCATCCTCAAAAATGTGTAGACGTATATAATGTGGAGTATTGCATTGTGCCCCATGATCTTTACTCTCAGCATGATCATGTCTCTCTTTAGATTCTTCTCCCATAATCAAAAAAGGGTTACTGCCTTTCTCAAACCAAAAGAGAGGAATTATAATCTCTTTCCAAATTGCTTTCCCTCACTAGTGAAACGGGCAGATTTCTCTAGTGGTCTTATCTTAATTGTTTTCATTTGGTGCTTTAACAAACCCAAGATCCATAAAATCTTACATGTCCATACACTTTATACCCTCTTGGAAATGTAAAACTTTAGGAGTAAGAAATAGAAATATTACCTCTATATGAAAGGATCAAAATCTTGAATAGGCTTGACTTTTCACAAGCTCCTCACTTTTTGAGTTTAACTCAAAAAATTCCATAAGTTCCTATCCTCAACTTTCCCCCATCTAGTGTACCAAAGTTGATTATGCATTCTAGAATGCATCTTTCTAAGAGGATAATTGATAGAATCAGCAAAGGAAAATTTCATCTTATTTCTTTTACCCTCTTGTAAGTACAACCAAAGGTATTTAACTGGTTTAATAAGTATGTTAACTCACGTGTTTATCAACCTAAGACATTATTCTAAATGGTCTTTTCTTTAAGGATTATCCCTATCATATTTTGAGTCTCTTTCCTTTATGGCCATTAGAGAAAACTCCAAGAGGAAATAAATGTATATCTCTTTCTCTCTCTCTCTCTCTCTCTCTCTCTCTATATATATATATATATATATATATATATATATATATATATATATATATATATATATATATATATATATATATATATATATATATATTCACACACACACACTAATACGAACACTAGACCTTCATTTTATATGCACTTATTCATATATAATAATATGAATCCTAAAATCGTACCTCTCTCTCTCTTTCTTTCTCTCTCTCTCTCTCTCTCTCTATATATATATATATATATATATATATATATATATATATATATATATATATATATATATATATATATATATATATATGTATGTATATATGTATGTGTGTGTATGTATCTATATATGTATCTATGCATGTGTGACACGTCTCTTAATCTTCAATCACCATCCACACATAATAGCAGAATTCAGCACAACAAGATACAAGAGTGAAACAGGGTACAACAAAGTATGCGTAGACTTGATCCAACCCCAAGCAACTCATTTTGCCACCATGATCAGCTTCCCCCCAACAACTTGTACCTATGGGAAAAGCCTCCTGTCCAATGGGAAGATTTTGCATTTTGGGCACCTTTTCCTAGGGGATGGTAGAAGTGGAGGCTTGCCATGTGCACTTTGGGAGGGGGTGGAAAAACACTTTGCATGCATGATCGGTGGAGTGGAAGAAGTGGGTCATCATGGAATAAGCACATGAATGTGAAATGAAAGTATAAACATAACACTCCAAGTAAAAATCACCGATCTCAACAATATTAGATCAGAAGTTTACACTCAATGATCATGAAAGGATCAATCAATATACAAAATCAATTTCATGAAGTGAATATGGATAATACAACTTTGATAATGAGATATTCTACTATAGTGCGAATCAAACAAATGAAATGTTGGAGCAGTCTTCTCGGCCAGAGTGTGGAAAAGACCACTTCTTTACTTCACTTCAAAATCTTCACTTCAATATTTGGAAATGTGAAAAGAATTCATGGGGAAAAATCTCATAAATACATCCTTTCTATTTTTCTTATTTAAAATCCTTTTTCTTTTTATTCATACAATTCTAATTTTCTATTTTTTTTAATGTTTCCTTATGTCTTATTTCTTTTTCTTTTATATGCATTTCTTTTTTCCATTCATTTTCATGATCTTTTTAATTAATCCCTAATGTTTTATTCCTCTTGATTATTTATCTATTTTCCTTTTTGTTAATTAATTTCCCTAATCATTGATTTTTCAAAGTATTAAATTATGTAATCATTAAAACAAAACAATAAACCATTAAATAAAAACAAAAGAAAAACAATTTAAATTAATCTTTTGCTTTCTTTCTCTCTCTCTCTCTCTCTCTCCCTCTTCATTCTCCTGCTACAGGACAATACACATGGAAAGCTTTCGCACATGATATGATTCCAATGAGTCCCATTCATGTCTCTACAAGCTTTGACTTCAACCTTCCTTCCCATGTCCCTTTTCTGTAATCAAACCCCATATGTGGCACTTTCTTCATGATTTCCTTGTCCTTGCTCCTTTTTGAGCTGAAAGACGATCACACTTGCGCCCTTACATCTTAGTTTTCATTTTTTTCTTTGGTTTATCATAAGCCCACTCCCTTCAGATATTCGATCTCATCTCTCTCTATCTCTCTCTCTCTCTTGTAATTTTTTTGCCTTTGGTGTATCCTTGCTACAGACCCCATCTCACCTCTCTCTCTCTCTCTCTCTCTCTCTCTTGCAGAGTGCCACCACCTTCTTTCTCTATTTCTCTTCTCCCCTCTCTCTCTCTCATTTTTGCACAGTGCCACCACATTCTTTCTCTATTTCTCTTCCTCTCTCTCTCTCTCTCTCTCTTTCTCTATCGTTTTTGCACAACAACATTGCCTTCTTTCTCTATTTCTCTTCCTCTCTCTCACGCTCTCTCTCTCTCTCTCTAGCATGTGGCCGTCTCTTTTTGCTCCAAGTCCAATCTCCCTACCAATGCTCTCTTATCTCTCTCTGTCTCTCTCCCTCTCTCTCTCTCTCTCTCTCTCTATATATATATATATATATATAGATATATATATATATATATATATATATATATATATATATCTATATATATATATATATATATATATATATATATATATATATATATATATATATATATATATATATATATATATATATATATATATATATATATATATATATATATATATATCGCCACAGTACATAAAATTAGAAACATGAACTAAGACCAAATTTTTCTCTATGTTCTTTCAAAGGTGCTCTTTTATGCAAGCTAACATCTTTTGTATGGTTTTTCAAGAATATTTAGTATACAAGAGTCTTTGGTCTTCTTTTGATCAAATGCATGGGGTTTTTTAATGGTATTTAGTTAGAATACAACTAAAGTTTGGTTTTTTAGATGGTTCAAGAACCTTATACAAGTAAGCATACTGTTTTCGCCTTTCTACAATCAAAACATTAGATCATGGTGAGAAAAGCAAAGAAATAATTTTGAAAAATTTTCTTGGCACACAATACCTGAGGGATTTCAACCCAACATCTTCCCCCACTAAACTTGCACATTGTCTTGATGGGCCAACCTAAACACTTTAATAGAAGCGTATCAAGATTCTTTTGAAATTCTTTTTAGTTTTTATGTTTTTCTTTTCAAATACTAAAACATGATCTTTTTATGCAAGTGCAGGTTCTAAACAAAATAAAGAGGGTTTTAAAGCACATAACTCATGATCAAAAAATCTATTCGATCAGCATACTACCTTAAAAAATAACTCAAATTGCACCTATAGAAATTACTTAGACTTTCTAGTAAGAATCTTTTCTATCGACTCATTTCAATGTCACTCATCATTTTATATCAATATCCTCATGTTTGGTTCCTATACACCTATCAAGGAATACAACTAGCTCCATTATTGCACAACTCCTCCTTGTATAGCCTACATCTAAATCTTAGAAGTGGTTTGGAGACCACATCTAATTCATTAAAGCTATTTTTTTATTTTTCTTTTCTTTTTCTTTTTCTTTTTCTTTTCTTTTTTCTCTTTCTTTTTCTTTTTCTTTTTCTTTTTCTTTTTCTCTTTGCAAGAACCAATGATGTAATTTTTTTCATTTATTTTCTTTTTTTGCAAATTTTCTGTTAAAAGTGAAAGTCCTAACCCCTAATCAGAGCTGATGGTCAAGAGACATGCACTAGAAGGAGTTCGGGCTTCACTTCTTAAGTGTTTTAAGAGCTTCACACAGCCTACTCATAGAAAGTAAGTCCATCTTTCTACTAGGAGCTTCAAGTAAGAGTGTCCTATCTAGGCCCTCATAACAACTATATGGTATCTGATCCTACTCTCTCAAGTGTATACATCCCTACTAGTGTTTATAATCACTTCTTATCCCAATTTAAAACCTTCTTTTATTTTCCTAGAACATCATGAAATGTAGGCATGATATGCATGAAAAGCAAATATACAAAATAAAACTAAGAATGGACAATCCGAATAAAGTACATTCACTTCATTTAATGTTCTTTAGTAGCATCAGCATCATCATCTTCTAGTAGTTCTTGATGAATTTAATAGTCTTCATCATTGTGACTTTTTTTTCAATCATATTATCATTCTTCAATATTTGTTAGTGATGGCTTCTATGTCTTGCAAAGATAGATTCTTACTTGTCTTTCTTGATTTTAAAATCATACAGAATTTTGAAGCCATTTTTATATTTCCCTCGAGTTACTTGATAATATAATCAAGCAATTGTTTCTCTCTTTGGTTCACTTGTTTTTCATGAATTCCATATTTTCTCTTCTCTTGTTCAATTTGGTTATCTCCATGTTTGTTTTTTTATCAAAATTCAATTTAGAAACTTTCTCTTAATCAAATATTTGCTCATTAGCTAGAGGTGTCAGATCAAATGAAACATAGAAATCTCAATGTTCCTTTGATCTTACTTGAATTTTTTTATTAGATTCACTTTTATCTATTTCCATTTTTTCTTTTAATATGTGTTCAATGTTTTTTTCTACTTTTATTTGTGTGCTTTTGTTTCCCTTTAATATTTATTTCATTGTTTTTTTCTACTTTTATTTTTCTAATTTTGTTTTCTTCAATAGGTTTATCTTGGGTTTGAATAGATACCATACTCGTTCATTCATCAGATCTCTTATTCTCATGTCATTTTGGTTTCCTTAGTTTTTGAAATGATTTTGGTATAGTTTTTGTCTCTTCAAAGTATTCCTTCATCCCACCTCTTCCTACATTCACATGTAATGGTGATTGATCTTGATAACAATAAATTTTTCTTTCATATTCAGTTACTAGTTTATGTCTCCAAGAACTTTCATATGCCATGCAATCCTAGAACATATGACCATATTGATCACACGAGAAACATCTTGGAGGTCACTTCTGAACATTATTTGATTTTCTAGGTATAATTCTAGGGGTGGATCTTCTAAGGTCAAATGATTGTTTATCGGATGTATGTGCATACACAAATTGGACTCTTACCTCATGTTCATTATGTACCTAAGCCAAGATATCTAAGGGACATGATAATCACAACTATACCTCGATTGCCAACAAATGTGTATATTGGTGGACTAATACACGTTTTAATTTATCAATCTGTGAACCTAGACGTATCAAATGTATGAGGACATGTGCAAATGTAAAAGCAAATGAAGTGAATGTACAAACAATGCATGTAAATTAGGTAGAACTACCTCTCAGGTCACATGTTTCACTTAAAGTTTGCGCCATGATACTTGCTACAATAATCAGCATAAATTAGATATTTTCTCTCAACTCCGATACTTGAATATAGTCAATACTGGGTTCATTTCCAAGCTCTTGACGAGACACATCCAATATTGTATCTTCTAGCCCGATTCGACAAACATACTTCAAATTTCGAGCAAAATATTGAGTGGCAAGAAACACTAATTATTGGTCCACAACTCACCAAGCTTCACACAAACACTACAATGGCAAAAACATAAGGGGATGGGGTAGACAACACCTCTAGAAACATATTTCAAACATCACAAACACATAAAAGCTCATGGGTTAGAAGATACACATGTAAAGAAGCAAATTTGAACATTTCAGCTTGGTTATTCACAATGAAAAAAAGTTCTTACAAAGAGTCACAAAGTGACTTATATATGTGAAGAGATGGATAGATATGTGCTCGAAGATGAAGTGGTGCTGCAAAATCCTTGATCTACACCAGCCAAATGAACTCCAGGCGTATGTGGTGGACCCTTTTAGCTTGCCAATGGATGTGTTAGACAGCCTATGTACCTTGGAAGATCAGTCTCAAAAAGATAGATCAAAATAGATGAGCTTGAATTAATTCAGAGGTGAAAAACTTGCTATTTTGATTCATACATCTATCCAGTGTTTTGAATATTTCTTTGAGCACAACAACAATTAGCTTAATTCCTTTCGGGAAAGTCTAACTAGCTTAGAGAGCTAACTTTCAAGAGTAACCTCATTAGAAATGATAAACCACACAATGTGAATAAAGTATAACAAGTAAGAGCATCATCCCGATTTTCACGAGCTGCAATAGTACTCAGACCAGTGAGTAGTAAAATGAGAATAACTCAAGATTCAAGAATCCCATGATCATGAAATTTTGTATGCTTATACTAGACAGTAGGCTTAATACAGAAAACTTTAAATCACTAAATTTGGTCAAGTTAAAACTGCAAAATAGATCTGACAAGATGAGTGAAAAAAATAGAGTACCTGATAGAGGAGTGAAAATGAACAGATAGGGTTAACTTCAAATAAACATAACTAAAGATTGAAAAATTTATTAGTAATGAAAATTTCTGAGTTTATATAAGATTTATAGAACAAACTTTAACAACTTAAATCATAAAAAAAGATGCACTACAGGCGGAGAAACCATGTCTGCAATCTTACTGAAAAATGTGAAAGGTATATCAATGAACAGTAGACTCACAATGACATGAAGATATGGACTTGAATGATCATAAATTTGAAAGTATAATGATTGTAGAATACAAAGGACTTACAAATAAAAATGTGTGCCTTGATTCCACACTCTGATATGGCATAAAGCTCAGCTGATCCACACCTAAAAAGTGCGACTAATGTGCCATGTATTCATAGGGAGTTTTGGAGCCAAGATTTCAATTTGAATCTTGCTTGCCTAAAAGTGATCTCCTGACTTTTAGAGATTGAATGATTCTCCAACCACCAAATCATGAATTTGTGGCTTCTCTCTCTATTTTTGTCAAGTGGACTCAACCACTTTTAGATTCCTTTACTTTTACATCAAGTAAAGTCTTAAAAAATTACAAGAGTGAGTTCTCACATGAGCTCATGCATAGACTTCAATTCAAGACTTCTTGTAACTATTTTTGTGAGGCCCAAGCCAATACTTAGGCTTGTATTTGATTTGTTTCAACAGATCCAACTCAAGCCAAGTATGCTTGAGGTCTTCAATATTCAAGTATAACCTGCAATCCAATCATAGCTTTGAATTTGCAAAGCTTTGTACCATCCAATGCTTTGGTCAAAATATCCGCACATTGTTGATGAGTGGACACATATGATATTTGAATCTTCTTGCTTAGAACCTTTTCTCTTACATAGTGATAATGAACTTCAATGTGTTTAGTCCTTGCATGAAAAATAGGGTTAGCAGCTAAATGAATAGAACTCATGTTGTCACCAAAAATAGTTGGAGTTCCAAAATCCAATCCAAGATCTTTGAATAATGCCTTCATCTAGGTAGCTTCTTGTGTAGCTATGGAAAGACCTCTATATTCAGCTTTAGTAGAAGAGAGAGCAACTATGGGTTGCTTCTTTGGATGACCATGAAATAAGCTTTTAACCTGCAAAGGTAAGATAACATGAAGTGCTCCTTCTATCTTCCTTGGAGCCAGCCCAATCTGCATCAGAAAATAGCTTCAACCCTAAATCAGATACATAGGGATAATAAAGTCCTTCATTTATGGTTCATTTGAGATATTTGAGTATCCTCTTAGCAGCATCCATGTGTGGTTTCCTTGGTGTGTGCATGAATTGACTTAGCACACTCACACTATAGCATATATCTACCCTTGTCAATGTGTCATAGTTGGGACTACCCACAAGGCTTTGATATGATGTGATGTCCTCTATGAGCTCACCTTTATATGAGCTCAATTTATGGTTGACCTCCATTGGAGTACCTGCAATTTTACAATCCTCCATCTTGAACTTTGCTAACATATCCTCGATATACTTCCTTTGAGTGAGAAATAAACCATGATGTTTGTAGACAACTTCCAAACCTAGGAAGTAGGTAAGTGATCCTAAATCACTTATCTTGAATTCTTCTCTCATCTGATCTTTGATCTTCTTCATACCATCTGCATCATTTCCTATCAATATAATATCATCTACATATACACATAGGTAGATGATTTCATAATTAGTCTTTTTAATAAAGAGTGAAGGATCTGCCTTGCTTGCTTGAAAGCCTTTGTCCTGCAAGAATGAAACAAGCTGGAAATTCCAAGCTCTTGGGGCTTGCTTGAGACCATACAATGCTTTGTTAAGTTTACACACATAATCAGGATAAACTTGACTCTGAAAACTAGGTGGTTGTGCCATATATACCTCTTCTTTTATCCAACCATTCAAGAATGCATTCTTTACATCTAGTTGAAGTATCTTCCAATTCTTGGAAGAGGCAATACTAAGCAAAACCCTAATAGTAGGCATCTTTGCCACAGGAGAGAAGGTCTCCTCATAATCAATTCCATGAGTTTGTGCAAAGCCTTTTGCTACAAGCCTTGCCGTATACCTGTTAATGGAACCATCAGAATTGTTCTTGAGTTTATAGACCCCTCTTGAGCCTTTTACCTTCATAGATGAAGTCTTGGGCACCAGATCCCAAGTGTTGTTTTCCTCAAGTGCTTCAATTTCTTCCTTCATTGCATGCTTCCATTCTGATTTTGCTTTGGCCTCTTCAAAGGATGATGGCTCCTCTTGATTTATGTCCTGTGCTATGTAAATAGAATATTTAGTTACTAATGGGGTGTCAAACCCATACCTTTCTAGTTTTTTTCTTTCCCTTATAGACCTTCTCAAGCCATGTTGTGATGATTCTGCCTCATGTCCAAGTTCCTGCAATTTTGCTTTACCTTTAGACTTCCATGCTTTGATTTTTTCCATCTGAGTTTCTTCATCATCTTCTGAAGTATCTTGTTCTTCAATCTTTGGTTGATGTTCTCTACCAAGCTTTGGAAAATCTTCTTCAAGGTCATATGGCAATTTGACCTTCCTGCATGAATCTTCATACCATGAATTGTTCTCATAAAAAACTACATCTCTGCTCACCAAGAATCCTTTGCTGGTAGGGTTGTATAACCTGTAACCCTTTTGATTGTTGTCATATCCAATGAATACACACCTTTCTGCCTTTGGACCCATCTTGCCTCTAACCTGTGAAGGAACATGAGCAAAAGCAATACATCCAAAAATTTTACAATGATCTAAGCTAGGTCTTCTTCCATTCCAAGCCTCATATGGAGTCATCCCATCAAGGGATTTTGAAGGCAACCTATTAATCAAGTAAGCGGCTGTAGATACAGCCTCAGCCCATAGATAATTATGCAAATGCTAATTAGGCAAATGCTTTTCATTTAACATGGACCTTGCAGCTTCAACATTTGTCCTATTCCTCCTTTCTGCCACTCCATTTTGCTCAGGAGTGTATCTTGTAGTTAGCTCTCTTTTTATTCCTCTTTCTTGAAGAAAAGAATCAAATTCATGGGAGAAGTATTCTCCCCCTTCATCTGACCTTAGCCTTTTTAGTGATTTACCTGTTTGATTCTCCACAAGAGCCAAATATCTTTTGAAGCATGAAAAAACTTCATCTTTATGTTTCATAAAGAATAGGATAGTCCATCTACTGCAATCATCAATACAGAAGACATAATACCTTGATCCAGATATTGAAGCATCCTTGCTACGTGCCCATACATCTGTATGAACCAACTCCAAGAGATCTCCATGCATATAACCTTTCTTCATAAATGGTAACCTGTGAGACTTTCCAAATTGACATGCACTGCATTTATAAATCATGTGTTGTTTTGACAAGTTAGGGAGTCCAAGTACACTTTGGTCCCTGCAAATTTGTTTTAATGATCTTTCACCAATATGTTCCAATCTCTTGTGCCATATCTCTAGTTCAGTGAGTGTTTGATTACCATAATTGAAGAGAGCTATTTTCCTTGTGTCTTGCACCTCAAGGGTGAATAATCTACCTGTTTTTTCTCCCTTTGCTATTCTTCTGAACCCTTGGCTAGGATCTTCAACATATGCTCCTCCTCTTGTGAACCTAACTTGCAATCCTTTTTCTACTATCTATCCAACACTTATCAAATTCTTTGTAATGGTAGGGACATAGAGTATCGTACTGAGTAAGTTGATGTTTCCATCAAGTGCTTTGACGTTTCCTATTTTCTCCACAAGGTGTCTTGTATCATCTCTTGTTTGTACCTCATGCTTGTTCCTTGGATCTTGTAAATCTGATAGGAAGGCCACATTTCCTACCACATGATTTGAACAACCTGAATCTATGTAGAAAACATGCTCATCAGATTTACCTTGTGGCATGGCCATATTCATGATTAATAATGAATCCTCTTTGTTTGAGTCTTCTGTGTAGTTATTGAAGTCTCTCCTTCCTTTGTAGCCTCCCTGATAGTTTAATGATTGTAGTTGTTGTAGTTGCCATGATAATTGTTGAACCTTCCTCTTGAGTAGCCATAACTTCCTCCATTGTATCCTTTGCCTCTTCGATTCTTGGAATTCCTAAAGCAATTTTTAGTTGTATGATTAGTTAATCCACAAATAGAACATGAGTTGGAGTCTTGGGATCTCCCCTTACCTTGTCTACCTCCTCTTCCTCTACCTCTGCCATGTCTTCCTCTACCTGCATAGTTGGCTTGATATGTTCCTGCTTCATCATCCACTTTCTTTGACTTTCCTTTGTTTTCTTTGGACTTGCTTTTATCAGTATATAAAGCTGAAGATTGATTACCTTTGGAGCTTTCTCCATTCTTGATAAGTTTTGCCTCTTGAGTGAGTAATTGTCCAATGAGTGTATTGAAATCAGGTACATGCATGTCCATGTACAAATCCATAGCTGTGGTGAATGGTTCCCACTTGTCATCTGCTTTCAAGCCATTGATGACCTGCCTTACAATTTTCTCTTCATCTATTACCTCTCCAATGCCTCCCAACTTATCTGCTATGTCCTTGAGCTTTGCGACAAAATCAATCACATTTTGTTTGGGAGCTTTCTTGAGAGTTGTGAAATCCAGCCATAGTTGATGCTTCCTAGCTTTGGTACTTGAAGAGAAGAAGGCTTCAAGTGCATCCCACACTTCCTGAGATGTCTTACAACTTCTAATGTGAGGCAACAAAAAATATGAGATAGAGTTAAGGAGATAAGACCTTGCAAGTGCATCCTTGGAGCACCATGTGCTCAATCTTTCTTGCTCTTCTTGTGTTGGTTGACTTTTGTTCGTGAAACTTGGCATAACTTCATCTCCAGCCACATAACCATATAAACTTCTACCTTGGAGATAAGCTTCCATCCTTAATGACCAAGCTGAGTTATTACCACTATCCAATTTGTCAATTGATGAAGGAAATCCATCTGCCGTCTTTGCTCTAATACCACTGTGAAGAGATGGATAGATATGTGCTTGAAGATGAAGTGGTGTTGCAAAATCCTTGATCTACACCAGCCAAATGAACTCCTGACATATGTGGTGGGTCCTTTTAGCTTTCCAATGGATGTGTTAGACACCCTATGTACTTTGGAAGATCAATATCAAAAAGATAGATCAAAACAGATGGGTTGGAACTAATTCAGAGGTGAAAACTTGCTATTTTGATTCATACACCTGTCTAGTGTTTTGCATAATTCTCTGAGCACAGTAGCAATTAGCTTAATTCCTTTTGGGGAACTCTAATTAGCTTAGAGAGGTAACTTTCAAGAGTAATCTCATTAGAAATGATAAACCACACAATGTGAATAAAGTTTAACAAGTAAGAGCATCAACCCGATTTTCACGGGCTGCAACAGTACTCAAACAAGTGTGTAGTATAATGAGAATAAATCAAGATTCAAGAATCCAATGATTATGAATTTTTGTATTCTTATACTAGACAATATGTTAGAAACAACAAACTTTAAGTCACTGAATTTCGTCAAGTATAAACTGAGAAACAGCTATGACACGATGAGTGAAAAAAATCAGGTACTTGACAAAGGAGTGAAAATGAACATAGAGGGTTGACTTCAAATGAACATAACCGAAGATTGAAAACTCCAATAGCAATGAAAATTTGTGAGCTTATAGTAGACTTAGAGAAAAAACTTTACCAACTTAAATCATAAAAAAAAATGCACTACATGCAGAGAAACCATCTCTGCAATCTGATTGAAAAATGTGAAAGGTATAGCAGTGAACAGTAGACTCACAATGACATGAAGATATGGACTTGAATGATCATAGATTTGAAAGTATAATGATTGTAGAATAAAAAGGACTTACAAATACAAATGTGTGCCTTGAGTCCACACTCTGATATGGCATAAAGCTCAGCTCATCCATGCCTAAAATGTGCAACTAATCTGCCATGATAGGGAGTTTTGGAGCCAAGATTTGAATTTGAATCTTGCTCACCTAAAAGTGATCTCCTAACTTTTAGAGATTGATTGATTCTCCAACCACCAAATCATGCATTCGTGGCTTCTCTCTCTATTTTTGTCAAGTGGACTCAACCTCTTTTAGATTCCTTTACTTTTACATCAAATAAAGTCTTAAAAAATTTCAAGAGTGAGTTCTGACATGAGCTCATGCATAGACTTCAATTCAAGACTTCTTCTAACTATTTTTGTGAGACCCAAGCCAATACTTAGGATTGTCGTTGATTTTTTCCAACAATATACATATGCCCTAAAAATGGTCCTTTCACACAAGATACTAGAACTTTTATTGTAAATCACTAGATCTGTAATATTGTACAAGGTTAATGTTATAATTTTAAGGAATCATGCTTTTAGAGGACTCCTCTAGAGCATTTACATGGCTATTTGAAAATTACAAAGTATTTTGAAAGAAAAAAGAAAAATTTGGGGCTCGCTTTTCTTCACTTCTGCAACACTCTCCCTCTCCTAGTCTCTGTCATGCCTTGATTGGCTTATGTGGATTTCATTGACACGAAACAAGCGGTTGCACCTGGGATACCTATAGCAAATGAGGCTTGATGTCCTCCAACCCCTCTTGCTAGCTTGTTTCTATTTGATCTTATGTCGTGATTTCCCCATATGTATTCTTAGCTGCACATCACCAACCATCAAGGAGGCCTTAAAGATTTCAAGGCAATGTGCTACCTTATTGAAGGCTTAGTCCAATGCTTCCATCTTTTGCTATGACAATCCACTTTGCGTTAAGAGGCATGCTATCCTTCTATCTGGCCAGTTGATTTGTTTTAGCTTGTATATTTCTTTTCATTGCATGCACCCAATGACTAGTGTGACATCTATTTAGTCACTCTTTGTTGTGCTTCAGTATCGTGTTGTTGGAAGGACCTTGTTTTGACTTCTTTCTTTGCACTCCATAGGTCCTTTCCACTCCGTATTGCAGCCTCATGCATGCCCTTGTGGGGCTTTGGGCATAGGGTGAGTTTCTTTATTGATTTACTTTGTGTTTGGATCTTCTTCTTCATTATTTCTTGCATTGATTTACTTTGTTTTTGGATCTTCTTCTTCATTGTTTCTTGTCAGATTCCGCTTCCACATTCATTAATACATTTCAATGATTGTAGTTCTTTAACTTTTTTGGTCAAAAAATCAATTATATTCTTCAATTTTGAAACCTTTAAAATACATTGCCTCTTTTACATCTTTAAGACAAAAGCCCATTACTTGCATAGTAGCAGGCATTGTATTTATCATTTGCATTAAGGTTAAGATGATTGCAAGCTTTTGTTGTATATATTCATTAGCTCTGGTTTCCATTTCTTTAAACCATTCTTCATATCTTCTAAATTTTTCTTCAATCATTTTGTTTATATATGATTCATTGACTTGTGTACAAATGAAATTCTTTCAACTATGGTCCTTTGGTTCATCCAAGTAAGATTCTTTGACTATGCTATAAACTATGTTTTTCATTTTTTGTGAACTTTGAGTTTGATTTTTCATTTTTAATTTCAAAACCTGATGTACTTTGTTTTTAATATTTTTGGGGTTTTTCTACTTTTTTTCTTTTTAAAGAAGCCAAAGTATAACAATAGAAGTTTTTCTAACTAAATAAAAATTGGAAAGAAGTGCTCAACTTGGATTTTAAACCGAGGAGAATATGAGTAATCAAAATCAGGTGAAAAAAATTGATGTTTCTTTTTCATGTGTGTGCAAACACTGCAGATATTGAAAGAAAAATAAATACGTGGAACTTTGATTTGAAGCCAAGGACTCATGCTGTGAAAAATATTTTTACATTTACTTTTCGAAGAATCTAAATACAAGCATTTCTAAATGTGTGTGAAAAGTGCTTTCTCTAGCAACTAAAGGTGTGGGTGGCAAGTTGAGGATCTCTATCTCTAGGGAAACTACTTGGCTTTACATTGGGTTCACTCTGTTAGGTGGAAGTCAATCGTAGTGGTAGAATGAGTGCCTAGGGTTGGATCAAGCCCTAGGGGTGGCATTACGTCGCTCCTGTTCAATGGGTAGATTTCGCACATTGGGCACCTTTTCCTCGCGAATGGTAGAACAAGAGGCTCATCCTATGCACGTGGAGAGGGGGTTGGAAAACACATGATCGGTGGGGTAGAAGAAGTGGGTCATCATGGAAGAAGCACATGGTTGTGAAATGAAAGTATAAATATAACACTCCAAGTAAAAATCACCAATCTCAACAATACTAGATAAAAATTTTACACTCAATGATCATGGAAGGATTGATGAATATACAAAATTAATTTCTCGGAGTGACTATGGATAATACAACTCTCATGATGAGATATTCCGCTATAGAGTGGATCAAGCGAATGAAATGGTGGATCAATCTTCTCAGCTATAGTGTAGAAAAGACCACCTCTTTACTTCATTTCAATATTCAGAAATCTAAAGATAATTCATGGGGACAAAACTCATTAATACATAAAAAGACATACTTACGTGAATGAAAATCATGATTTGATTTAATTATCTACATTTTAAATTTTTCTTATTTAAAGTCCTTTTTCTTCTTATTTATACAATTCTATTTTTCTATTTTTTTAATTTTTTTCTTATATATAATTTCTTTTTATTTTAGTTACATTTATTTTTTTCAATAATTTATATGATCTTTTTAACTAATCCCTAAAATTTTATTTCTCTGAATTATTTATCTATTTCCCTTTTTGCTAATTAATTTTCCTACTCATTGAATTTTCAAACTATTAAATAATGTAATCATTAAAAGAAAACAATAAACCATTAAATCAAAACAAAAACTAATAATGTAAATTAATCTTTCACTTTCTCTCTCTATCTCTCTCTCTCTACTCTCCTCTTGCAATATATTACACATGGAAAGCTTTCCCACGTGATATGATTCCATGAGTCCCATTCATGTCTCTACAAGCTTTGACTTCAACCATCTTTCCCATGCCCCCTATTTTTGGTAATAAAACAAAATCTACGCCATTTTCTTCATGAGTTCCTTAGTCCTTGCTTGTGTCTCAGCTCCATGATGGTCACACTTGTGACCTTTCATTTTAGGTTTCACTTCTTTCTTTGGTTTATCATAAAGCCACTCCCTTCAAATAACCAATTTCATCTCTCTCTCTCTCTCTCCACTAATCTTTGTACCTTCGGTCTTTTGTGTGTATCCCTAATAGAGAGCCATCTCACCTACCTCTCTCTCTCTCAAACACACACACACACACTCCTGATCCTTCTCTAAGATGCATCAGATCTGTGCATTCTATTTTTGTAGAGGCCTCTCCCTCTCTCTCTCTCTTTCTCTCTGTTAATCAGCCGTCGGATTGGGATAGATGTAACGGAAAACTTAGCAGAACACGCGCGAAAGGTGGTTACGCACCTATTTGTACCTCTATATAAAGCAATGAAAAGAAGTGCTTAGAGGGCGATGTGATTTTGGCCTATTGTCGTGTTATCACCAGACTGTTCGTCTGGTTGTCTGTCTGAGTGTTGAGGTAGTGTTCGTTTTTGCATAACCTCTGTGTTCTACATTCTTGTTCGTATCTGGTTTTGTCTATCGTTCTTGTTGTCTGCCGACGATCTTGGTTCTGTTGATAAATTTCATAACGTTCAAGAGATAACTATACTATCAGTCTGAATATTACTGTGTAACGATTGGAGTACTCAGAGTATCTTGGTGATCTTCTACGTAGACTAATGGTACTGTGTATCTGTATTTGTTACCTAGTGAACTCCGTTGAGGTTGCAAGTTCCATTACTCTTGTCTGAGTAAGTTGTTTAGGCATCTCTGTTGGATTGAGCTCACGCACTGTGTATTACGACTTCTTGAACATTTCTGTCAAGAATTGGTGAAATCCGAGCAACTGTGTTAGTGTTCTGATATTCGAATTTACACTATGTTGTTGTAAACATTGGAATCTGTCTGCCTATGGCAAAGTTAAGTGCAGTAAGGATCTGCTAAGTTGAGTACGAGTTTCCAGTACTGTGTGTTGAACTCTCAAATTCTCTGCGTTACGGTGTTGTTTGATCGTTGAAACCCGTTCTGTGAAGTTGATCGAATACTCTTGTTTCTGGTGATTCCAGTAAGTTTATGTGTAGATGCAATATGGCATCTTAGTGCATTTGGTACGTTTGGTTGAGCTAAGACTGTGACGGTAAATTCTAAGTACCGCAATTCGATAGAATTCTCAGCATTATCACAGTGCTGAGGGTGAATAGTACCTTTGGGAACTAAGTACAGGGCCTCTGTATAACACACCCCTACCACTCCCAAGAACCCCCCCCAAGAGTCGGTTAAATGTCATTCTAATAGTTAGAACGAAGCGTTCAACATTTAACACTTGGTGCCGTCTGTGGGAAAGTGGCATCAAGATCGTCATTCGTCTGTCGGAATCAAACATCAAGATTACCATTCGTTTGTCGAAAGTAGCAACAGAACCAGATTGTTGCAAACTTGTTGTGGAAACGTGATTATAAAATTTTATCGATAGTGATACTACGCGATTAGTACAAAAGATGATACATGCCGGTTACTCGATCCGGTGAAACGTATCCCAAGAACCGTCAAACTGGAGTACTTAATTTACTAAAGATAACTCCAGGAGGAAGAAGTACAACTAGGTCTGACCCAGTTGTCAAGAAAGTCAAGAACGTCAGAAGTGATTCGGGTCATATTCCGGTGGAACGTGTTACGCCTCTGGTACATTCCGGTACTATTTCGGCACAATCTGTCGAAGATATAGTAACTCCAGAATCTACCAAGACGCAGTCTGAAGCTAGCTTAACAATCTTGGATAAAGATTCAAATTTGTTTACGACTAGAAACACGTTAGCCAAAGAAATTGGCGAAGGCAAAAAAACACCTTATTCTGGCATAAATTCGGCACATTCCGGTGATATTTCGGTAACAAAATCACAGTTTTTCGGCGACGGTTTACCATTTTTTGGTGAATCTTCAGCCGAGCCTCCGCTTTTTGGAGTAAGTTCCCCTACACTCGACATCAAGAAGGAAGGAACTTTGTTCGAAACCGAGATTCGAAGTATACTGAGTAAAATCATCGAACCGGAAAGTGCATAGTCCGATGATACAGATTCCTATAGTTCAGTTATTCAGCCCCGAAATCCAGAAGATATTCACAATACACTCGCCATGAAGGGGCAACAACAACAACAACAGCAGCAGCAACAACAAGTATGCCCACCAAGGCCGACTCCGATAGGAGTGACGTACACTGAATTTGGTGGATTCCCAGGAGATGATCCGGATGCTCACGTACGCACATTCGAGATAAGCTACGCAGTTCTCAACCATCCACCGGATCCGGCGTATAAAGCTATTGTCTTCCAATCTACATTGGTCAATGAAGTAGCTAGATGGCTTACTGAATATGATATTAATCACTTCGGCACCTATGAAGCAGTACGAGATGCCTTTTTGCAGAGATTTAGGCTAAAGAAGAATCCAGCCGAAATTTTTGACTATCTGCAAAACAACAGACAGAAGGTAAATCAAACAATATAGGAATACACTACTCTATTCAGGACTCACTTGAGGCAGTTACCACTAGCACATGCCAACCTACCAGACGACGTTATCACTCAGTGGTTCATCAATGGCTTGACTCCACAACTTAAACAGATTATGATCATACGCTGTGTAGGAGCTATGACGCTAGATGTAGTAATCGCAATGGCTCTACAGCTGGAAAACAAGATTGGAGGATTTACAGAAGATCTGGAGTGGTTAAAAACAAACAAAAATGTCGCCGAAGATATGACCAGATAAGTATACTGCATCACATGCAAGAATTCAGGCCATACTAGTGCCACTTGTGCACTTAATCAGCTATTCTGTGCTATCTGCAACACTACCGGACACACCACCGAAAACTGCGCATACAACGCCAAAGTGCAGAGAACCGCAACTGTCAATGCTATTATACAAGAACCAGGGCAGCCAGCCAATCACTATGTGCCTCCGCAAATGAGAAACAACCAGCAACAAGGATATCGAAATTACAGAGGACAGAGAAATAACAACTATAATGCAAACTGCTGGCAGACTGGACCACCACCAGAAAATCCCAATCTGCCACCACCGCACTGTCATTTCTGTGGTGAATTTGGTCACATTAGAAGATTCTCTAAGGATGCAGCTGAATATGTTCAGAGGAAGAAGGAACGACAAAACCCAATGGCTAATATGGTGCAAATTACACCAGTAGAAACGCAAGTTGCAGTAATATAGACCCGCTTCGGTAAAGAACTGTAGCCTGCAGCAGAATTATTTGAACCAGGCATACGCGAACAACAAAGGATGTACAACAAGGCTAGTCAATGGACCACCGCAGAACCTCCAGTCTTCCTAGATCCTATTTCGGTAACCCAGACTCCGTTAACCGAAGAAGGAACACAACAACAGGATTCCAATTCAGCAGCAGGCACATCATCAACAGCAGGTACATCAGCAGCAGCAGGCACCTCCTCAGCGGCAGACACATCATCTTTAGCAGGCGCATCATCTTCAGAATCTGTGGAAACAATCCAATCACAAAAGGCCTAGGAAATGTTATCTAAAGCATCCATCACTCTTCCTTTGGGCCAATTACTTGCACTAGTACCGGGAGTTCGACAGCAATTTCAACAACAGTTTAGCCCTATGCCTTCATGCATTCCGGCGACAGCAATAGTACAACCGGAACCCGATTCTACAGTCGATCATTGAGTTCCTTTAATTACGGTATGGTATAAGAATCATAAAATCACACAGGTGGAGTCAACATTGCTACTACTGCACTATGTAAAAGGTTAGGGTGGACCGAAATCGAACCAGTTCAATTTTTTGTCAGAATGGCCGACCAATCAAGAGTCCATCCCATAGGACTTGTACGAAATGTACCAATCACTTTACAAGGTTCAACATTTAAAATGACCTTTGTCATACTAGATTTACCTGAATCCACCCTTGATTACAACCTCCTTTTCGGCCGACCTTGGCTGAAGCACGCTAAGGTGATACAGGATTGGTCTGCACAAGAGCTCACTTTTAAAGATAAAAATCGTAAATACATTGTAAAATTAGATGTTATACAACCTTGCGAGTTGCATGCTAGACCGTATTTGGCGGAACCAGTCCATATGTTAGATGGATTGTCAGATGATGAACAAGAAGAGTTTCTGAAAAATAACATTGACTTGATCTCCCTAGGAACTGTTGATCTACAATCTGTTGTAGATAACTGGAACCCTACAGTTTGTACAGTAATGACTGTAACAGAAGAAGATAAAAAGGAAGATACTGCGGTTATAGATGACGCTCAACTGCAACAACTTTTTAAGCCAGCTGACGATACAGGGAAGCCTCGACAATTTTATGTTCCAGAAGATCAATTGATCACTTATAATTTAGGCGATGAAGATCATCCGCGTCCTATAAAGATAAAGCAAAACTTACCGAAAACATTTCAAGCAGGCTTAATTCAGCTACTCCGAGAATTCTCCGACGTATTTGCATGGGATTACAAGGATATGAAAGGATTGGACCTGCACATCTATCAGCACAGAGTCATGCTGAAGCCGGAGGCCAAACTGAACAAACAACCCAGCTACCGGATGAATCCAAACTATGCATCACAGGTAAAGGCAGAATTGGATAGGCTACTTAAAGTCGGATTTATTGTACCAATAGAGCATGCTGAATGGATCTCACCAATTGTTATCATCCCAAAAAAGAATAAGCAGTTACGAATATGTGTAGATTATTGGAAATTGAACGCAGCTACAGTGCCTGATCCTTTTCCGATCCCTTTTCTTGACACAATGCTTGACAGAGTAGCACGACATGAAACGTATTCATTTTTAGATGGGTACAGTGGATATAATCAAGTTAGAATGGCTGAATAGGATATACCAAAAACTGCATTGATTACCAAGTGGGGCGTATTTGCTTATACTGTTATGTGGTTTGGATTAAGGAATGCCCCAAGTACATTTCAAAGGTGTATGCAGGAAATATTTTCTCTTTATCTTACTTCGTTTATGCAAGTATACCTCGACGATTTTTCAATTTTCGGTAAGATGATAGCACACCTGTTCCATTTACGGTGCTGCTTTGAAAATGCAGAGAATACAGACACTGTTTAAACCCAAACAAATCTGTGTTTGCGGTTTCATGTGGCAAGCTACTTGGCCACATCGTATCTGCACAAGGTTTATGAGTAGATCCAGACAAGATCACGGCAATATTAGAAGCTCCGGTGCCCACTACACCGAAGGAAGTTATGCGCTTCATGGGCCAAGTAAGATGGCATGGTCGACACGTACGATGGCTTGCTCATTTAGCAATACCACTAAACAAGCTCCTTGACAATTTGAGTGGACTCAGGAATGTCAGATAGCATTTGATCGTTTAAAGAGTTTATTAACACAAGTTCCCATCTTACAGCCTCCGGACTGGGATCGCCCATTTCATGTATTTGTTGATGCTTCAGATATAGCAATAGGAAGCGTTTTGATGCAACAAATTGATAAGTGGTTCAGACCAGTGTACTATTCAAGTCGAAGATTAGCCACTGCTGAGAAGAATTACTCTGTAACAGAAAGAGAATGTTTAGGTCTAGTATATTCTGTCAAGAAATTCAGATATTACTTGTTGGGCCGTAAATTTACTTTTCATGTAGATCATGCTGCACTTGTCTATCTAGTTCGGCAACAACATCTAGGTGGACGATTAGCACGATGGGTTCTACTTTTACAGGAATTTGACTACGAAGTCATTCATCGGCCAGACAGTTCACATGCCTTAGCAGATTTCCTCTCCCGCTTAGATTCCGGTGAAGCTCCAGTAGGCATAGATGAAACAACTCCGGCGATTTATGTCTCTGAACCAATGAATGATGAAATTACAGACCCACCTATACCATCTACATATTATGATCAGATCCTGACCTTTCTCACTGATGGTTGCCTCCCATCTCAGATTTCTACGGCACTACGCAGGAAAATTGCAGTTTTCAGTCGCCGATTTCGGTTGATTGCTGGAGACTTATACTATGTGGATTATACCGGAATTTTACTTTGATGTATTCCACCACATGAAGTTAACTCAGTTATTACTTTGGCTCACTCAAATCCTTCTGGTGGCCATTTTGCTGCAGACTTAACACACCGAAAAATTCTGCAAAGTGGTCTCTGGTGGCCAACTATGTACCGAGATGTGTCACAGTTTGTCAAACAATGTGATACTTGTCAAAGATCTGGACACCCCTTGCAATGTCATCTTTTCCCTCTGCAACCCATCTTACCATTAGAACCTTTCCAGAAGTGGGGTCTAGATTTTATCGGTCCGATTACACCTCCAACAGTCTTCAGTAACAATCATTACATACTGACCTGTACAGACTATGCAACCAGATGGGCAGAAGCCTGGGCTTTACGGTCTGCTACAGCTATTGCGGTAGCAAAGTGTCTGCTAACCGATGTCTTTCCACGTTTTGGCTTACCACTGGAACTTGTTACAGATCAAGGCACTCATTTTGTCAACAATTTAATGAAGGCACTTACACAGTCGTTCCAAGTCACACATAAGTTTAGTTCTCCTTATTATCCTCGTGCAAATGGCCTGGCTGAGAGTACAAACAAATCTCTGCTGAATATGCTCTTAAAACTCATTTTAGAAGCACCGGAAAGATGGGATCAACTGCTACCTTTAGTGTTATGGGCATATCGGACTACATACAAGGTAACAACCGGATTAACACCTTTCAAACTAGCTTATGGATTAGAAGCAATAGCACCAATGGAGATAGTTATACCAAGTTTACGAGTAGCAATCACTCAGAAACTGCTACCGGAAGACTCATTGTCATTTCGGTTGGATACACTCAGAGAGTTAGACGAATAACGATGGCACAACTTTTTAACTATGCAGGAAGTACAACTAAGACAGGCTCGGATGCAGGATCGACACTTGAAAACTCCAGTTTTTATGGTGGGACAACTTGTCCTTTTTTATAATGCCAAGTCGAATCAGTCTGTTGGTAAATTCAAATTACGGTGGTATGGCCCTTACTAGATTTCAGAACAAGTGGGCCCAGCAACTTTTCGATTGACTACGTTGACCGGAAACCCTCTTCCGAAAGTCATCAACGGTTCGAAGTTGCGGCCGTATCAACACACAGCGAACCCGCATTAAAACATTTTGCGGTTGGCCGTGTTTTTTGGAGTTCACTTTTCTTTTCTTTTCTTTTCTTTTTGTGCAAGCTTAATAATACAAGTCTGTAAATATCCACGTTTTGAAACCTATTTATGTCCACAGCTGCCCTGCCCTTGCCAGCTACTCACGCATGCACACCGCAGTTAAAAAAATTATCATTTCAATACCCCGCGATGATTAATCATCC
Source organism: Ceratopteris richardii (assembly GCA_020310875.1). Taxonomy (NCBI): domain Eukaryota; kingdom Viridiplantae; phylum Streptophyta; class Polypodiopsida; order Polypodiales; family Pteridaceae; genus Ceratopteris; species Ceratopteris richardii. The sequence continues at coordinate 29,246,964 of CM035429.1, forward strand.
TTCATTGCTCTCCCCGGCAAAGCATCTACTTAACCTTCACCAGTTCACCGAAAAAACGCTATTGTGTTTGTGTGATTATGCTCTGTGTTTACCCTGTGCTCTGTGTACCTGTGTGCTGTGTCTTCGTGTGCGCCATGGAAGCCTTGGCTAATTACGCCACTTTTCGTGACGGGCTCCCTGCCGACGTAGGGGAGTACCTGCGCATACGTGGGTTGGCAAACTTTGCTGAACTGCCTTGGCATTCAGTGGAGTCCCACCCATTCTTTGCCCAAATCATCTCCGCCATCGCCAACACTTCTGCCACCGATCAAAGATGGTCGATCACCTCCCTTCCATCCCGAACCGTAATAACCTTCCAAACTTTCGCTGAGTCGTATCGACTCCCTTCGCAAGGCCGAGAGAATGGCCCGAATTTGCCATTAGCCACCATGAACCAGTTATTCCCTAGATACTCATCCAATGAATACGCAATCTTATGTCGACCAGAACCAGAAAGATCCGCCCTTCAATTCCTAGTAGCCATCCTCAACCTCCAATAGCGTACTTACGGCATCTCCCGTCCATTCTACTCAGCCATAGATCCAGCAACCCAAGAACCAGTAAACTTCGCGTCTTACTTGTTCCACAGAATCCACAAAGAATGCGTCGCCATCATGAAACAGGTAAACAAAGGAGGTACGCCGAGATCCACATTGCCCCATATCATCTCATTTCTCTTTCCGGCCATACTCGCAGCGCAACCACCACCGCAAGGACCAGTTCTGCGACACGAAGAATCAGTACAGTTTTGGGACGACGAAGAAGAAGATGAAGAGGAACTCAACCAGCTTTTCTGCAGAAAAAGGATCAGAATTAGCTCTTCTGAGAGTGAAGCACAAGGCTCTACTGAAGGAAACAAGGACGACAACAAAGAAGATGATAAATAGGATGAAGAAACATTCCACGACACCACAACCTCCATGCAGAATGAATCCTCTGCGCAATCTTCCCAGTAGCAACAACAAGAAACTCGTACTGAAGCTGAAACAACATCGATCGAAGAAACATCAAATCAGCAGTCTGAAGGAGAACAACAAACAGAGGAAGAACAAGCTGCTAAAGACGCACTGGACAGACTACTTAAGGCAGTGGAATCCACATTTGCGGAGCAGGAACAACAAAACATAAATCAGGTAACAACTCAAACCGTAACTCCCACTCCCCCACCAGAACCACCCATCATCCCCATCCAACCCATTCACCCTGCCGAAACCGTCGAATCCTCATCCTCCTCCCTCAACTACTCTCCACCAAACTCCCAACAGCTCCTCAACGCATCCACTTCCCAACCACAACCCCAACTACCCCTTCCTTCCATTCCAATACTGTCCGAACTGGCCAATATGGGCCAAGTTCTTATCAATTTATCTCAGCAACTGCCCATCCACATGAAAGCCACCACAGACAGTATCCGCAACGAGCTACAACATAAAGTTGACATGCTAGAAGCTGACATCAGCCCCCTACAAGAAGAATTACTAATTGCCAAAGCCGAAACCCAATCCCTGCAAGATCAATTGAAGGAACTACAGGCAAAACTTACCGAACAAGAAATGCTGATCAATCAGAGAGATACAGCACTAGCAGAGCTCACCGAAAAAGACAAGTTATTAACCGAAACACAGGCAGAAGTGAGTCAATTAAAGCTAGACCTGCAGAATAAGGAGGATGCCAGAGTTGCATTAGGAAATTTGCTGGAAGAAACAAGACAAACACTAGACGAAGTGGTACAAAAAGGACAAGAGCAGCACGAGCTGGCGATGAGAACCACTGAGGAACTCCAAAGATTTAAGTTAGATTTTGATCAGGTAAACAACATTTTACGGTGAAAGCTAACACAAGAAGCTTAGACACAGAAGCTGATAACAGATCTAAAAAGAGAACGACGCCTACTCCAGAACTATACAGTACCAAAACCAGGAGATTGAATGAAGAGAAAATCAGCTTGAAAATCAAAAGGACAGAATAATCAATATGCGGAAGCAACTGGAAGAAATGAAGGTCTCAAGAGATGCAGCCCTGTCTAATGAGTTCTACCTACAGGAGGCCTTTTTGCAAACACAGGCCGAGATTTTGCTCACCGAAGCCATAGCTCTAAGCTCTGTTAGAATAGATGCACAACTAGTAGAGCCGGAAACTCTAAAACAGATAGTAGAAACTCTCAAGAAAAAAATAGCCCGTACTTTCCGATTAGCTAGGAATATGTATTTAGAAGGAATAATAGACGAACAATAATTTCTTTTTATTTTAGTTACATTTATTTTTTTCAATAATTTATATGATCTTTTTAACTAATCCCTAAAATTTTATTCTCTTAATTATTTATCTATTTCCCTTTTTGCTAATTAATTTTCCTACTCATTGAATTTTCAAACTATTAAATAATGTAATCATTAAAAGAAAACAATAAACCATTAAATCAAAACAAAAACTAATAATGTAAATTAACCTTTCACTTTCTCTCTCTATCTCTCTCTCTCTACTCTCCTCTTGCAATATATTACACATGGAAAGCTTTCCCACGTGATATGATTCCAATGAGTCCCATTCATGTCTCTACAAGCTTTGACTTCAACCATCTTTCCCATGCCCCCTTTTTTTGGTAATAAAACAAAATCTACGCCATTTTCTTCATGAGTTCCTTAGTCCTTGCTTGTGTCTCAGCTCCATGATGGTCACACTTGTGACCTTTCATTTTAGGTTTCACTTCTTTCTTTGGTTTATCATAAGGCCACTCCCTTCAAATAACCAATTTCATCTCTCTCTCTCTCTCCACTAATCTTTGTACCTTCGGTCTTTTGTGTGTATCCCTAATAGAGAGCCATCTCACCTACCTCTCTCTCTCTCTCAAACACACACACACACACACTCCTGATCCTTCTCTAAGATGCATTAGATCTGTGCATTCTATTTTTGTAGAGGCCTCTCCCTCTCTCTCTCTTTCTCTCTGTTAGTCGGCCGTCGGATTGGGACCGATGATCTTGGTTCTGTTGATAAATTTCATAACGTTCAGGAGATAACTATACTATCAGTCTGAATATTACTGTGTTACGATTGGAGTACTCAGAGTATCTTGGCGATCTTCTATGTAGACTAATGGTACTGTGTACATCTGTATTTGTTACCTAGTGAACTCCGTTGAGGTTGCGAGTTCCATTACTATTGTCTGAGTAAGTTTTAGGTAAAGGCAGAACTGGATAGGCTACTTAAAGTCGGATTTATTGTACCAATAGAGCATGCTGAATGGATCTCACCAATTGTTATCCTCCCAAAAAAGAATAAGCAGTTGCAAATATGTGTAGATTACCAGAAATTGAACGTAGCTACAGTGCCTGATCCTTTTCCGATCCCTTTTCTTGACACAATGCTTGACACAGTAGGAGGACATGAAATGTATTCATTTTTAGATGGGTACAGTGGATATAATCAAGTTAGAATGGCTGAACAGGATATACCAAAAACTGCATTCATTACCAACTGGGGCGTATTTGCTTGTACTGTTATGTGATTTGGATTAAGGAATGCCCCAAGTACATTTCAAAGGTGTATGCAGGAAATATTTTCTCTTTATCTTACTTTGTTTATGCAAGTATACCTCGACGATTTTTCAATTTTCGGTAAGATGATAGCACACCTGTTCCATTTACGGTGTTGCTTTGAAAAATGTAGAGAATAGTATCTTGGCGATCTTCTACGTAGACTAATGGTACTGTGTGTATCTGTATTTGTTACCTAGTGAACTCCGTTGAGGTTGCGAGTTCCATTACTGTTGTGTGAGTAAGTTGTTTAGGCATCTCTGTTGGATTGAGCTCACGCACTATGTATTACGACTTCTTGAACATTTCTGTCAAGAATTGGCAAAATCCGAGCAACTGTGTTAGTGTTTTGATATTCGGATTTACACTATGTTGTTGTAAACATTGGAATCTGTCTGCCTGTAGTGCAGTAAGGATCTGCTAAGTTGAGTACGAGTTTCCAGTACTGTGTGTTGAACTCTCAAATTCTCTGCGTTACAGTGTTGTTTGATCGTTGAAACCCGTTCTGTGAAGTTGATTGAATACTCTTGTTTCTGGTGATTCTAGTAAGTTTATGCGTAGATGCAATATGGCATCTTAGTGCATTTGGTACGTTTGGTTGAGCTAAGACTGTGACGGTAAGTTCTAAGTACGGCAATTTGATAGAATTCTCAGCATTATCACAGTGCTGAGGGTGAACAATACCTTTGGGAACTAAGTACAGGGCCTCTGTATAGCAGACCCCTACCACTCCCAAGAACCCCCCCAAAGAGTCGGTTAAATGTCATTCTAATAGTTAGGACGAAGCGTTCAACATTTAACATCTCTCTCTCTCTCTCTCCCCCAATGTTTGTCATGCCCTTTGCTTCTTTCGTCTCTCTCTCTCTCTATTTCTCTCTCTCTCTCTCTCTCTCTCTCTCTCTCTCTCTCTCTCTCTCCCTCCCCCTCTCTCTCCCTCCCTCCCTCCCTCCCCCCCTCTCTCTCTCTCTACACAACACCACGACCTCATTTCTCTATTTCCCTTCCTTTCTCTCTCTCT
>CM035429.1:29259056-29264056 GCA_020310875.1 Ceratopteris richardii
GCTGAGAGATAAACTCTAAAAACTGCTCCTCTGTCATGGAATGACGAGTCATTGGAGGATTGTCTCCCATCGTGCTCTGTAACAAAAGAACTCAAATAATTAGCATGTGATAATAAAGGTAATATAGAGAATAAACAATTAGTACGTACAAGTGTTTTATTCATAAATCCTCTAATCTAGCATCCTCTTGAAGATCCGATGCACAGAGAATATCTATCTCTATATTGATGGGTTCTAAATCGCTTGCTATGCTAGTTTCTTCTTGATCATCGTCTATTGCTTCGTCTTCTCGAACAATGACCTCTTCTTCCATGACCTCTTCTTCTTGAATAATGATCTCTTCCTCCTCGACTATCGAATGAATCTCTGAGTCCACTACAGATGGACTATCTTGTACATCTATGTTCTCAGAAATTTGTCTACTACGTGGGGGGACTTGTAAAAAAAATAGCCACTCTCGTTCCTTTGAATCTGGTATAAAAACAACTTGCTCACAATGTTCGGGAAGTACAAATATATCCCTTTCATCTGTCCACAATTTTGTGGAGTCGACTTGAAGCAAACCGCTTTTCAACTTGCAGCAAAACTTGTGCCAATCATGAGACTTGAGCCCTCCAAGATCATCGTTTCATGTGAAAGCAGTCTTTAGACACCTCATGCATCCAGTAGGTGTCCGAAACTCTGAAATTGTTTTCTTCACTTGTTGCTCTTCCATCCTACAAAGCACCCAAGGAGCTCTTGGTAACGATACTGTTCAGTTGGGCTTAGTAATTGCCCACATCTCTTGCATATGACCTCACTCTTCTAAGTCCTCCCTTTGTGCTTTGCTTTCTTTCTTTCCGATCAAAGTTTTCCAAAGAATCTCTCCCACATTCTTAAAAATATTCATCGGGTCTACCAAATGATTGATCAACAATTCACTCCAATAAGGGAGTTCATGAAAAATGGACAATCACTTCATGCCAGTGACTGGATTTTTTGAAATCTCACAATTGTTTCCAATCGCTAGCTTTCATTTGGCGTTGCGCTTGTCGACCAGTTTGTCCTTCACATAAAACATGTCCATCAAGCAAATATCTATGGTGTCCTTCATACACAGTTTTACATAGTGCTTTGGAATAGCGTGCTTTGAGTCGTGGTCCGCATAAGGGACAAGCATGGTAATCGAAAATCAATAAACCTGAACATTCACCATAACCAGGCAAATCATGCATCATCCACATAAGTATCCGTTGCACTCGCACGTCTCGTCTTCTTATAGGTTCAGACATGTCACGCATAGTAATCCCATCCCATAAAATGTGCAGTTCTTCCACAAGTGGTGCAAGATATACATCCATGTTTTTTACCTTATACTTACCTGATACAATAAGAGCTAATAATAAATGACCTTTCTTTGTGGCCAGCCATGGTGGGATGTTATAATTGACCAAACATATAGGCCATGTGCTCCATGAAGAACTTTGTAAACCAAATGGATTCACTCCATCCATAGCTAGGCCTAGATGTATGGACCGAGGCTCACTAGCAAACTCGGGCTTTTACTATCTATGTGCTTCCAAGCATCAAAGGTAGTAGGCACTCGCATTACACCATCTTTACACGTGCTCTTTGTATGCCATGACATTAACTCAGCTATAGATTTGCATCTAAACATGTTCTTAATTCGTGGAATGATAGGAAAGTGGCAAAGAATCTTTGCGGGGATTGCTTAGTCTTCTCTAAATCTATTTGCTCCACACTTTGGACATACGTGGAGATGCTCATATTCATTCCAAAAGAGAACGCAATCATTCGGACAAGCATGAATTTTAGTATAATCCATTCCAATGGACTGTAAAAGTTTTTTTGCATCTCCACATGTTGGAGGCATGTCATTTCCCTCTGGCAAAAATTGATCTTTAAGAAGCCTATAATAAGCAATTAAAATGATATTAGTAAATAAAGTTATTTTGATACAACAATGAAAGCCAATTTGTTCTCCACTTACCTGAACAATTAAAGTGACACTATTATCTGACCATCCATAAATGGATTGCAGATTGAGCATCGCGAGTGACACACATAGTAGAGATATCTTTGCTCCATTGTAAATTGGTAAACGAGCTACTCTTCGCATGTTTTCATATTCTTCATCGACTTCTGATCGTGGAAATTCTGTTGTGTCCATGAAACTCTCGACATCTTCTCCACCATCATGATCTTCATCCATCTCATAACATGCTTCGAGCATCTCTTCCATATGTTCATTCTGTGTAATATTATTAGTAATTGCTTGTATGTCTAAGTCCTTCTTTGTTCTCTTTTGTCCATGAGAGGTTACCGGTGCAATGTCGTTTGGGTCCATCTGCTCATCTAGGAGACCATGCGAATAGTAGCGTAGGTTTTCTAGTTGACTCCTATCAAAGGATCCATACTCTCTAACATGTGTAGTACAAATCCATGTTTACGATAAATTTGATACTTGCACTGAGTGCAAGGACATGCCATTCTCTCCTCCGGATCCAAAGAAGCCATCTGCTACAATATGGACATTTTAGATCATTTGTTTTTTTTATTAAACCTAAAAATCTTACTCCTAAAGACTTAAACCTGAAAGACTAAAACCTAACTACTTAAACACCTAAAAAAACCTAAAACCCTAATCTATATAATTATCCTATTTTATCTATATTCAGATTTTTTCTTAATTAATCCTATTTTTATATATTTAATTATATATATTTAATTATATATATTTAATTAAATTATTTAAACACTAGTACTTTTTATATTTATTTATCTATTTAATTATCCTATTTTATATATATATATATATATATTTGTTTATTCAGATTTTTTCCTTAAACCCTAAAACCCTAAAACCCTAATCCTAATCCTAAAAACCTAAAACCCTATTTTATATATATATTTATTTATATATTCATATTTTTTTAAATTAATCCTATTCTTATATATTTAATTATATATATTTAATTAAATTATTTAAAACATTAGTACATTTTATATTTATTTATCTATATAATTATCCTTATATATATATATATATATATATATATATATATATATATATATATATATATATATATATATATATATATATATATATATATATATATATATATATATATATATATATATATATATATATATATATATATATATAATCCTTAAACCCTAAAACCCCAAAATCCTACTCCTAATCCTAAAAACCTAAAGCCCTATTATATATATATATATATATATATATATATATATATATATATATATATATATATATATATATATATATATATATATATATATATATATATATATATATATATATATATATATATATATATATATATATATATATATATATATTTATATATTCAGATTTTTTCTTAATTCATCCTATTTTTATATATTTAATTATATATATTTAATTAAATTATTTAAAACACTAGTAATTTTTATATTTATTTATCTATATAATTATCCTATTATATATATATACATTTATTTATTTATTCAGATTTTTTCCTTAAATCCTAAAACCCTAAAACCCTAAAACCCTAATCCTAATCTTAAAAACCTAAAACCCTAATCCTAATCCTAAAAACCTAAAACCCTATTATATATATATATATATTTATTTATATATTCAGATTTTTTCTTTAATTAATCCTATTTTTATATATTTAATTAAATTATTTAAAACACTAGTACTTTTTATATTTATTTATCTATATAATTATCCTATTTTATATATATATATTTATTTAATTATTCAGATTTTTTCCTTAAATCCTAAAATCCTTAAACCCTAATCCTAATCCAAAAAACCTAAAACCCTAAACTTAATACTAAAACCCTGAAACACTATTATATATATATATGTATATATATATTCATATATTTTCTTTAATTAATCCTATTTTTATATATTTAATCAAATTACTTAAAACACTAGTTCTTTTTATATTTATTTATCTATATAATTATCCTATTATATATATATATATTTATTTATATATTCAAAATTTTTCTTTAATTTTTTTCTATATTTTCTCTTTATATAAATTTAATGGTCTTATATGTATGCCTAAACCCTAAAACTCTAATCTTAAAGATCTAGACCTAAAATATGTATATTTCTATATGCATGTGTATATACATGTATATATGTATTACATGTCTATGTGTATGTGTGTATATATGTTATGTAGGTGTTAAAACCCTAAAACCCTAATCTTAAAGATCTAGACCTAAAATATGTATATTTCTGTATGCATGTGTATATACATGTATATATGTATTATATGTGTATGTGTATGTGTGTATATATGTTATCTAGGTGTTAAAACCCTAAAACCCTAATCAGAAAGACTTAGACTTAAACCTAAAATACTAAAACCTAAAAACTTCAACACCTATAAAAATCTAAACCCCTAATCCTAAAACTCTAATCCTCTTATATATATATGTTTATTTATGTGTTCATATTTTTTTCTATATTTTTTCTTAATATAAATGTAATTGAGTTATATTTATGCCTAAACCCTAAAACCCTAATCTTAAATATCTAGAGCTAAAATATGTATATTTATGTATGCCGGTGTATATACATGTATATATGTATTATATGTGTATGTTTATGTATGTGTAAATAGTGTAAAAACCCTAATCCTGTTTTTATATATTTGATGTTAAAAAAACTTCAAAATCAAAATTTTATATATTTAATTAAAACACTAGCTTATGTGTGTGTTTATGTACATGTGTATATGTGTGTGTGTGTATGTCTATGTATGCATATGTGTATATATGTGTGTGTATGTATGCATGCATGTGTGTATGTATGTGTGTGTATGCATGCATGTGTGTATATGTGTGTGTATGTAAGCATGCATGTGTGTATATGTGTGTGTATGTAAGCATGCATGTGTGTACATGTATGTGTGTATGTATGCATGTGTAAATGTGTAGATGTGTGTGTGTGTATGTGTGTATGTATG